>UZAF01016457.1:19830-82947 GCA_900617895.1 Haemonchus placei | reverse complement strand
CCTGATATCACATAGGGGAGGTCCGGGAATTGAATCCCGGAGGTCCACCTGCTACTCACCACCTCCGCCCTTAATTCTCCCACAATGGAACTATTTTTGGAAAACTGATAGGAGTCAAAAACAATTTTACCCAGAGACCGAAAGAAGTGTTCATGATGCGATTATGAAGGTAAAGGTGGTAAATCCAATCTATAAAGTGTAGCTTAATTTAAGTTATAACGTTATAGAATTGCTTTTTATCGAGTGCATTCACATTTCTCTTAAGTATTCCCATTTTCACCATTCTCTAAATTCTTAGTATTGAGCGAAGCCATTCAATTGAAATGTCTTCACGGGATTACCCCTCATGATGAACATCTTGGCAGGCACAGCAACGGCGTCGGCAATGGCGGCAGTAGTTCACAAGCGTTGCCCGAGTTACCGTCGTGATTACCGCCGGCGACAAACGGAAACTTCACAGCAACGTGACCACTCGTTGCCATTCTTTACGTCTCTCACGCCCACCCTCCTGCAAACCACTTCGTCCACCTTATCCACGTTTATTCCACATTCCGATATCTTTAGAGTATTACTTCAGAAAAACTACCTTACCTATCTTACAAGCTACCGTAACTTAGGTTTCAGTTGGGAATATGCTGCGCTGAGGGAGCAGGAGATCAGGTAACTCTGACGAACTCTGCAGCGTCCCCAATACAAATCTGATTGCAGCTGCAATGACAGAAAGAAGTTCTCTTTCTCGGAGAAACGGTAGTGGCAGCTTTCTCAGTACTAGTCACTCCAGTCTTGGGATCAGAGTCAAGCACGGTTTTGAGAAGACTGATTACCATTGAAACCCCCACCCCCGGCCTCCCTCCCACTCCTTACCACCACAAAAAAAATTCATATGGGTCTTCGGGAGGTTCCAAACGTAAGCCTCATTGTAACAGCACATGATCTCTCTCACCTCCCTGTCTTTTTGCCTATTTCTTCAGCTTTTCCTATTTTGCTGTGGTCAACAATTACGAAAATACCCGATTGCCATACTGAAGTGGATCTTAAATCCACCTGCTAATCAGGTGAGGTGCCTCTACCCTGCCTGTTCCCTCCTCCCCCTCCCCAGTAGAGTAAATATAGAATAAATATTACTTCCTTACTTCAAACCCTCCATATACTTCAAACCTTGATTACGACGAACCTACACATCCGAGCTCCCTTTTGAGTAACCAATGCACAAGTCAGGCCTCTTATTCTCCCGGTCGAGCATGGTCTTGTCCCTCCGAGTCATGAGACATGGAGCTCCTGTTTGGTCCGGAGGGTTTTGAGCAGGAATCTGATCCCTGAGGCGCTCCGGTACAACCGCTACTCTACTTTGCACTTCATTTCCTTTCCATAATCTTTAGCCTTCTTCTGCCCGACATAGAAATAATTAGCCCTTATGAGTACGTCATTACTGCTTACCTTCGCTACTTTGTTCTCTCGAGACCAACGATCACACCAGTTGAGCTCTTCTCCTTTGTCATTCACTTCTACTGAAAGGTAGGAGTGAAAATTGATCTCGGACACTGGAAATATTGATCCCTCCTTTCCTTCATAATAAGCATGTACTTCTAATTTGTTATAACTTACTGTGATACATTCCAGTACATATAAACCACTTATCCTAATCCTATCCTATTTTTCTATGTGTAGAAGTAGTACCCAGAGTTTGATGCTTGTCTTATACCAAGCAACTATGCCAACTGTTACAATCAATTCCATCCCTGGGATGTGCCCCGCATTTGAGTTCCATTCAGAATCGTATGGGATAATGAATGCGTATGTATGTTGCCGATACAATGACTTGCTGTAGCCAGCCGATATACTGTCGCTGTTTTGATCCTCCCAGATGAAACTGTTCCCAATTACCAGATCCCTGAGAGGGAAGCCTTGGAAGATTTCAGTAGGGGATTACATCCGTGGAATATGTATGTGTGACAGTGTATAACTTGCCACTGCACCACCTCTGCCCGTGAATTAGCCGGGCAATCTTGTTTTAACTATAATGAAATCGTATATATATAGGTAAAAGCTTGTGTTTGCATTAGCAAAACACCTGCAGGGCAAATTGATTTCCAAAAGAACCTTTACATTTTTAGATTAACTGGTCATGGTGCTGATAAGATATCATTGGGTTTACTGTACCTGGAACAGACCCATGTGCTCCCCTAAATGACGTCTTGGCAGATCCAATTGATTCAATCGGGATTCGATCTTGCGTAGCTTGCATAGCCATATAACACCCCATCTGGGACATCCACTGCTCCCTGCTCGCTCCTTTGCGTTGAAGCGTTAACAACTCTTGCCTTCACTCTCCAATCTCTGGGTGGACTGGAATTATTTCCCTGGTAGATCTTGTTTGCCAAATTCCACTTGAATACTCAGGAACATATCCATATAAGCCAACCGAGCCTCATACCCCCGGTGTCGGTCAATCGGCACCAGATTCGTTTTGGAGGAAAAAAGCACTGATTTGTACATCGACTGGCCACTGCAAGTCATTGTATAGGCCACATACGCATTCTACGCCACAACGATTCGGAATGGAAGTTGATTGCGGAGCGCATCCCTCAGACGGGATTGATCATCGAACGGCTGAGGCTTTGTCCTTTACTCTATTTGATACAACGCCGCCAATGGTAATCTAACTCGTGAAGACCATTAATAGGAAAGTTTGTTACGTGCAGCTGCTACTGCTGTGCACTTTTGGGATTTCAACTTTTATTTTGATTAGGTTCTAAGGATAGATATCATAAGAAAGCGTCTAGAACGCCAGGGCATCGTCTGACCAGCAATCGAGCTCTGCCTCTTAACGAGTCGCTACAGTAACGGCCATGGTAACTGGTGTATGGCAGAAATCAAGAATATGCAGAGCACAATTAGGCAAGGAGGGGGGAGTATTTTATGTGGCGGTTCAGCAGAATGAGCTAGATTGAGCCATATTAGAGGATTTCAATAGGCCAAATGAGCTACACCCACTGAAACTCTGACACCTGCCACTTTTTGACTGTCGTGTCCTGTTGTCTAGGTACAGTACCTAGGTACAGTATACCAATTCTAGTATAAATTTATGAAGTCACCTACTGGCGTGAAAGTGTGTGCATTGAATATGTGTATGTCTTGAAGGCCATCTAGCATGTAAAGGGCAGAGAAACCCGCTAATCCCGATTGGAAAGGGTCGAATATAAGAACGTAAGAGCAGGAAGCTCGATTAATCACGAGTTAGAATCTCGGACAGATACCAGCCTAGGCCAATCAAGCCGTCCATTCCTTCGTTATCGGTTAAATGGTACCGGACTCGTCTGGGAGGATAAAAGCACTGACTCGCACATCGGTTGGCCACCGCAACTCGTTGTATACAGAGATTACGCACGCATTCATTATGCCACTGCGATTCTGAATGGGAGTCCTTTATCGTCCGCTGATTCTCGTCTACTAGGGCGATGTTCGTGGTTGGTATTATGCTAGCATAGTCCTCTGGGGAACCCAAAACTCTCCTGACCTGAGGTTCCGAGTGAACTGCTGCCTTTCACCTCTTAAAGAGAAGTTAGCCATCAATCCGTCTATCACTAAAAGGTGTGTTGCCTATGCTTGTCCTGTACTCTTCAGTAAGGACCACGAAACCAGTTATCTCCTCAGTGAGGAATCTGCTGTAGCTGGATCCCAATGAGGACTGTAACTGGTCTTTTGCAGTGGGTGCTTGAGCTGATAGGCTATGGATCACCAACTCTGGCTCCTTTCATTGTCCTGATGACAGCTTCTTAGCCGAAATGCGATCATTTTTTCCAAGTACACTGTTTTTCGAGTCTTCCGCCATCACCTATACATTTTTAGACACATATCACCCAGTATGGCAAGACGTGTAAACATCCGCCATGGTTTTCGCGGTTGCCAAGAGATTCGTGAAGGATTTCTTCTACAGACTTCTTAGTGGCGCTTGTAAGGCTTGATTAAAGCTATTTTGCTTAATTCAACAAGCCTACCCATTCTACTACCTCCCTTCTTCAGATCTGGCGCAACGTCTGTCTATCATGAGCACCCTAGCTCTGAAGAGTTCCCTTACCGATCTGTTGTACCTGAGGTTGACTTTCATTGTGATCGTAGGCAACACCTCCTCCTATCTCCGAGAATCCTTTTTAGAGTATACGGTAGCTATTGAAGGAGCATCTACGGTAAATCGTACTTTCGAATTCCCTTGAGTCTTCCGTTTTTGCACTTTTCCGCGAAGTTAACATCCTTCAGTGGCACCTCATAAAAATGAGGGGAAAGGGCACCTCCTGAGCTTCTCTTTTCTTCTTACCGCTTTCCTTTGCCTCGGGATCCTATCTGTCACCACCACTCTCTCTAACCAGACCTGTTCTGCGACAGTCTAGCTCTACTTACTTCTTTTTTCATTCATCTATGTTTAGAGGCTCCCAAATCGAATTGCTAGCTGGGCTTTTTGAGGCCGCCTATCCGGGGTAGGAGAACACAACAATATCGGAACGATATTGAATGAAATGCCTGCCNATCCACCCAAGTTTCCCACAACCCCTTGGTCACCTAGGTAGAACCTTTACAACACTAAAAAATTCATTTCTCATACACTAGTGGTCATTAATAATCAATATATCGATCGATGATCTATTATCTCCAAGGCTATCTGGATAATTTTATTGGATTCTCTTTAGTGTCTCATTCGTTTTTTACAGTAATACTCGTGCTTTTGTGCTATTGATTTATTGATTACTTTCTATATATTACAGATATGCAGATGGCAACGTCCCGATCACATGCCTCCAATGACTCCCACGATTCATATGTGAGTAGGTGTTTGTAATGAATTCCATAACGTTCATGTCGTTGCACCTGGTAACCATCGAAGTAAAAAAAGGTCGGCTAACAGCAATTGTCTTTCAATCGTTAACAAACCATAGAAACGCCTTTTATTCTCCAGAGTGCAAGTGTCTGTCATTTCCGCCGTTTCTGATACCTTCAAAGGGCTAAGCCGTCGTTCTCAGAATATCTCCTAGCTCAGCTTCCCTCTTATGGAAACAGCCCATTGTTGTTGCTTCATATACCGACTTCTGGCTTCTGCTCTCTAACGAGTAATCAGCATGATACCGAGAAAATCGCTTTTCAGTACATACGCACTAGAAGATGTTCTAAGTATAGCCTTAACCAACTTTGCACCCAAACATTGTTCTCTAGTACCCTCACCTTCTGACATACCTGTCTTTCACCCTTCTGCTAATCAAAGGACCGTGGTTTACAGCATTAGAGACAGAGACAGCTGAGCCTTTCTGAACTGTGACCCTACTCACCCCGCTTAGCGGAACAAACATGGCCCTGCTGCAATGGACGACTTTTGAAGGCCTCTTAGGTTCATTTGCGATAGACCCCAGAGCCTGAATTGGACACAACTTAGTTACCCAAANTATCTAATTATCATAAAATCACTTCCAGTACTGTTCACTCGGTTCTTTCAGAACTCTAATATCTTCCTCTTAAAATTTACCTCACTGTTGAGCTTTACTTCGGAGAACCTATCAGATCGCATTGCCTCTGAAACGTCTTCTGGTGAAGGGCTCATAGAGACCATATTTGTGCAACTATCTTAAAAGTGTATGGAATGTGTGGAACTGCTTCCATCCATATGCTGCACCACTTTTTGTGTGAGTGGGATCACCTTTTAGGCGGTGGACCGTATCTGGGTGAGGTGAGTCCAGGATATGCAGGATGGATTGTGCATGTGAATGTCGTTAGTTCACTTATCGAAATGGTACATCTCATAGTCCTTACTGCTTTCAACAGGCAACAGACAATGGATACCAATTATGAGCTCATAAAAATCAATTTTCATCTATTTCATTGTATGGGGGTGTAGTGTCGGAGTGAGATTCGGGATTGTTCTAACTACTCACATCTTTAGGGTCAGAGCTGGAACGGCTGTTTTGTCATTCAAAACTAAAACCGCCTTAGAAGTTTTTTGACTGTAGTCTAGATCTGAACGCTCATTCTTCAATAGCACTGGACACTGCATGGAGCGTTATCATCAGGCCATATATTTATAAACTCCTAGTATCACTTTGACGCCAATTAAAATTGAATTTTAATTGGCGTCAAAGTAATATTAGTAACCTCAATTTGATCAAAATTGGACATAAAATAACCTGGATTGGTACGGCTCTCATACTCAGAAGCACTTCTACAGAAAACAACTTATCGATAGATGTTTACTAGTAACACCACCTGTGTCTCCTGTTTTCCTGTTGATCAGCGATTTCCTCGTGCAAGCGCCAGTTCGCCTCCATTAGGCCCTATCCCGAGCTATGGTGGTTCAAGGTCCTTACTCGAGAGACACAGCATTCATTACATTGACATATTCTTAGGCCACAAAAAGGTTTTCTTTGGATCTTCCAAAAAAACAAACAGAAAAAAATTCAAAAACATCTTTTCTCTGTGGGGTCCAATATTAATAACAGGGCTTCTTGAAATAAGTCTGTATCTCACTTCACGGTATTCCAGGGCAAGTTTTTGAATTGCCCTTATAAAGCACTATCGATTGTTCTGAGCGTCACGCCACGCATCCAATTATTTCTCTTAGGCATACCAGTACTGTGGGCTTCCACCTGCGGTTTCGTTCTTCTACACGAACCCAAACGTGGACCCGTACTTGGCAGACCCGAGAAAAAGGTGAAGCCTAACTGACCTGGGTAGATGTAAATAAAGGCTCTATAGCGGGTTACTTCTCACTAACGGAATCCCATCAAACAACTTGTTGAGTTTTCAAGAGCAACCTTCATGAGAAGCATATTGGAGTGTGCCGTGCCTCCATCGCTTATATATAAATAAGAGGTATTTGTTTGTGTATATCGACCAGAATAACCTTGAGTGACTACTTTTCAACGGCTTGACTTTTCTTGACTTTTCCTTGAAGGTTCTCTTAAAGGTTTTGAAAGAAAGAAGTTTTGAAATACGAAGCTATGACCGAGTCGGCTCGTTCTGGGTACCGATTACCGACCTTGAGAGAATGCAGAGCTTGACTGGTTAGACTGATTCGCAAATTGATTTCATTACCCAACCTATGGATGCGTCACCCCCTAAACACCGTCCCGTGCTTTTTACCTTGCAGTAATCAACTAGCTGGTGGGGATTATGAAGAAAATTAATCAGCATTATTATTTCGTGACTAGCTGTGTACATGGACTTCATCTAACACAACGTGTCAATCATTAGAACTGTGGGAAATCTGCCAGCCATTCTCTCTACCATAAAAATAACTCTCACGAGTCCAGAAAATAAAAAGTACTAGATTGAATCACTGTCCCCTGCTTTATTTCAAAGTATTTTCAATTTTTAACAATTTAATGATATTGGAGCCTACACAGTTCAGTACCAATGTAGAGCTGGCTTCTTGCCAATGGTCGAACATCATTATCGCCACAGTTACCCCTTACCCTTATACCCTTAGTTAATGGTCCTGGCAAAAGTTCCGAGCGGTGCCTTTACTGCCTCCCTGTGTGACCTCTACTTATTTACTTGCTTACTTACTTTTCATTCCTAAAAAGCGAGCAGAACGCATGGCGCAATCCAGAGAATGGGCCGATACCTGATGTTTTCCTTTTTTTCTGAAGATCTGCTTAGTTTCTGTGCAGATTCAAGATGACTCCCGGGTGGTGGATTAGCTAAAAATGGTATTGCTATTGAGATTGCGTGACATTGAAGGGTTTCCTTAGTGAAGCATGTCGTGAGGATTAAGCAGCCGCTTCTTCTTCCAGGGCTTCTTTCAATCAGTTTTCTGTGATGTTTTCTTCCTATTTGGGTGTGTCATTCCATTTATTTTCCTCAAAAACAGTATTCTGAACATGTAAACATGTTTCTGTGAGATTCCCACTTAAGCATGGCTTCTTATTAGTGACATGGGCTTCGGTGAAGGTGGAGGAAGGGTGGGAAGGAACGTACTGTAACTAGCCAATCAAAGTAAAAGGGGATGTTTATGAAGAACGTGGTTACCAACAGCATCCTCTCAGAATCAGAAAAGCTTCTAGATAATGCAAATCAAAAACATATCGATTAGTTTCAACCGATTACGCCATGCACTTTGTTTGCATTCAGATTAGAAGGTATATTTATTTGCATTTAGTTTTTCGATTTCAAGAAGCTAGGAGGCTTCATCAGCACTACGTGCATGACGAGAGTCCTTGTTATTAGGTCGAATTAATGGAACTTTTTATCCTTATAAGGGCACAAGTTAGTACGAAACCTATCAAAACCTCCAGACGAGCAGAAGTTACTAAACAACCTTGACAAGAAGGTAACCGAGTTATAACCCCCCCNCCCCCCCCCCCCCCCCCCAGAAGTGCCAGCCAAGGTTCATTTTTCTATACATCACTCATAAAGGTGTTGTAGGCTAGCAATTATTGAAAAAAGACGGACGTATTGTGGTGACAATAGCGCTCTAACGCATAAGGATGGTGTGGGGACCGAGTCCCAGGTAGATGCTCTCCCACGGCAACCAAACTTTGCAACTATTCGGATTCGGTTGACTGGTACCAGACTGGTACCAGACTCTGGGACCTCTTGATCTAGGAGCAGAAAAACACTGACTTGTACATTGGCTGCATACCGCCAACCATTGGGTGCAGGCCGCACGCATTCAACCCCTCACCCCTTCCTCTTCGATTCTGAGTGGAAGACGAATGCTAGGCGCACCCCACAAGCGGTATTGATTAATGCCAAAAATATTAATTTCATCTTTGCTATGAAACAAAGCTAGTAAACCCTATGGAGCATATGAACCTTCCCTTCACGTTTGAGCTGTGATTCTGGCCTTTCCTAGGCCAAGTGGCCAATTACAATCCATTCATGGACAGCGCCGACGGAGAATTCAAGGAGCAGTAGTTCTCAGGAATTCTACTTTCTTTTTAGACAACTCTCGCATCTCTATAGCTCACTTCGGCTCGCTTTATACTCCTCAGGTATCAAAATCACAGAGGGTCATGACCTGGTACTATACCTATAGGTTCGAGTTCCATCCACGCGGCAAGTTTTACCGCACAAGGGGACTTCAGGACTGTTTCTGCTTTTGGAACGCTGCTATCCGGGAATACTGCTCTGAGAAAGTTTCCGTATTGACTCCTAAGTACAGCTAATGAACTTTCGTGACTTTCTGAACTGAAACAAAAAGTTTTCCCACGTGACATTCTAACTCAATCCAAGTGGATTTCCATTTTCTTCTCGTTACCATGGGCTACAGTAATGAGGTAAATTAAACCTACTTCTATAGCCTCTGTAGCCATTTCTTAGCTATATACGGCTATTATTCTCTCAGACTAAGGCCTATATGTGTAGAAATGGCATACTCGAGAAGCTGACGTTCTTCTTGAACCAAGAGTCACTACGGTAAGAAGCTCTTGGATTGATCACTAATCTGGTCGTGCGTCATATCGCCCGCAGAAGGTCGCTTTGTTGACTACTCCGCTTCTGTACTTCCTCGATCATATTGGATTTCATTACTCCCCCAAATCGTCCAAATATTTTTGTTTACGAAAGAGTTTGTTGCCCAAATGTTGTGGGAGCCGCTGCAGAAGGGCTTTTTTGATTGTATTCCTCATGACAGTGGCATTTAGGATTATATTCCGTTCAAAAATCAAAAGTGTAAGAGGCTACCACTACAAATTATTACTTTGATTACAACTACCCTACGCAGTCAAAGGCAAAATCATCGCTGGTTCGAGTTGAATCGTAGTCTCTCGATCAGCTCCTAGAGAGCCTTGTACCACTGCATCATCTCTGACTCTAGTATAGATCTTTTTCCCCAATAATTTCTTTTCAGGACACCATGGTGTCATTGCCGAATATACCGGTAGAACCACGAAATGGTATGATTCGTACATATGAGAATCATGATCGAACGTTTACACGACCGTATTCCGCGAAGACGGTATTCTTCTACAAGGAGGGCGATGAGTACTTCACGGTCAGTTTTATGAATTTTTTTCCACTGCAGTACCTCAGATGACATCGAGTTTCTTTCAACCCAAAATACTTCGGTTTACAGTAGCCGGCTCAAAACTCTGACCTAATAGACAGAATTCACCCCGTACTCTTGGATCAGCAATTTAGTCCAACCACCACTCCGATAGCACCCACTTCAGGCTTTTAGTAGTCCACATTGTCGAGCTCACTCGACAGCCCATGAAACTGATGAAGGCTACTAGAAGCTGTAGCAGCACGAAAACCAAGGATTTATTCGGAGTTGTCGAGCACTTCTTCCTGAACAGTTGTGATTAGTTTCTCTTGAAAATTCGATCTGGAAAGTGTTTCAAGCTGAGGATAGGCATAAGTTCTGCAAGCAAGCAGTTAGCGCTTTGATTACTTCCCAGAAAAGCTGCGATTATTCAAAAATCTGTAATTTTAGATTTGCCATGAAAAAAAAAGCATTTTCACCTGAATAGGCCTTTGTTGAAAGTGACAATTTTAAAAGAGGCGATTTCCACTATCTGCTTATCATAGCAGAAAATGAATGGGCATTCTATTCCTTGTAAGAAAGACTACCCGAGTACTGAACCGTCATGGCCATCATTACAACCTGGCACCCCATGGCTATCGTTACGCTCCAGTTGTCAAGTTGTTTTAAATTTTCTGAAGCCCAACCTCCACAATGAGTTCCACGATAGGGGTAGGAGAGAAGGGTAGAGCGGCGATCTTCGTCCTTACAGTAGGATCCCAATCGTTGCAGCTGGTAACAAGCTATAGAGGAGAAATCATGTGTTGTAGATAACCCAAGCAGAAATACGCTCTTCTTAGAAGCTCTTTACGGAAAGGCAGAGCCGCGATTCTATGATAGTTGACCTAAGGAACATGGTTGTGAGAAGCGTCTTCTCGTCCGACACTCTTAAATACAGAATTAAATGTATTGAATTCATATTTGACCCATTTTTTCGGAATTCTCTAGTTTCATGTGGGTCGAATCGAACCTGATTCGTCGAAGATTCAGAGACTTTTGGGCCATGCCGCTACCGCGTGCGTGTTTGCGACCGTGGGAATTCGGGTAAAATGCCCGCCGCGCTTCGAATCATAGCCCGCTGGAGAATTTACAGTAACTATAGTGAAGAGCGCAAGAGGAGAGAGGAGAGACGCTCTCATCACTTAAGGTATGGGTACAATGCAGGGAACCTGGATGGGGTCTAAATGTATCGATCTGCTTGGTTTCAAGGCAAATGCTTGATAGTTGACCCATAAGGGCAATCGTGAAGGTACTTTTCTGTTTCGAGGGACGTATTTTTTACCAGGAATCGTGCATGTTCCCGAGAGATTTATTTTTCAGAGCACAATAGAGTCTACTAATAGCTTTTGGCCATTGATTTCCACTCAATATCTGCTGTATTGTTTCTCGTTTGACTTATAGGCTTGCCCATTCTTCTACTCCCTATTACCGGTAATTCCAGTAAATTTTATGTCTTTCTGAGATCGTTGTCCATATTTATAATAAGCGTCGTAATTCGTCATCACCCTCGACAGGTGTATTATTTGAGTTGAAGCATTCCCACGTGTTTTCCATGGTGATTGCATAGCCAGGATCGTAATTCGTCTACTGCCTACGAATTTTCTTGCAAGGATGTCTTTCTTACGAAACCTACCGTAATCTTGGAATTTGGCCAGATTTCCGATTCATCTAAAATTCTATTTGCAATGACATACGCCGATCGACATATGTTTGGCGGATCAAATTCGCTTCCGAATATTCATGCAAATAAGGTGACCATTTATAATGAAATGAAATGATACTTTTTCTGCAATAGCTCGGAACTGACTGATGATTTATTGACATTGATTTATTGATTTATTTTGTCTTGAACGTAAACGCTAGCTACATAGCACTTCTTTAGTTGCCCAGCAATTCCAAAATCAGCAACTTGGTGAGTGTGGCTCGTGGTCGTTAGCGGTCATCGAATCGATTCAGATCAACCATAGCTTTGAGATTACCTCTCGCCAATCAATATCCAGCTTCTCTGACGATTTTTAGGAAATCTAATGCCATTTTCCTTATTCCCGCTAGTCCTATCGTCTTCGTTTAGAATTGCCGGGAACCGCTTCGCAACCACACGCGCGTCTTTCATGTTCTTTAGCCGCTGGACGGATTATTAGATAGAACTTGGTGCGCTGGTTTTTTGGTGACCGGGTGCTCCAGGATCTTAAGTTGGTAAACGCTGGAGCCTAAGCCACTGCGTTTCCTTTTGTCCTTTTTTGGAGGGAACCCAACAGTTTTCAGCTCTATTCCTGTTTTCAATGGGGCCAGTCTATGTGCAGGGCGGTCATTTCGTCTTCTGAGCGATTCTCATACTAGGGGTCCAATCCTGGACAGGTGGAGGGCATGTCGGTGTTCGATGTTCTTGATGTGTGGTGAGATGCCTTCGCTAACACTGTTTCATGTTTAATATAATAGTTATCGTATAAATGGGGTGTGTCACTACATCCGATTGTAAACCGTAGCAATTTACGCTGTCAGCAAAGGGCCTTGCAGCCTTTCTTACCTCAAATTCTCAGTTTTCCTGCATTTTGTAGACATATCTACAAACAATAAAACTTGCAAAGGCAATTGTTCCTTGCCCATTTCATATGCAATTGTGAAAAATAAAATTCAGAAAAAAATAATGATCTGGTTTCCGGCCAGGTGGATCTGGTACGGGAGACTGACAATGATCGATACCCTATTATCCCAAACTCCCGTGGAGAATGGTTAACCCATCGCCATATTCCGGAACTGCTATTATTTTTCGTCTCAGGACCGGGTTTACCACTACCTTTGTATAGCAACTACCAGTTTCGTACGGTTTCATTTGCGACTTGTGACGGCTTGGAGCCGGGTGTGAAGATACATTGCATCCTACCTCCGTCCTCTGTTACGATGGCTTACGATGGCTTTGCACCACATTTGAATGAGCGCAAATGGCAAAAGACCTCCTTGAGTCATTCAGAACGGAGTCAATACGGGAACCCTCGGATTACAGGAATCCTATGGTTTCAGCTTACTTTTTCCTTTCAAGGATGGAACCCTAAGCGCTACTACTCTCAATATAGACAGCTAATCAAATTCATTGTCAAATTAGTAAGAATGCCTCACTTCCCACCTGTCTCGAATAAGTTGGACTGTAAGAGAATCAACAAGAACGCTCATTGGAAACCGATTTGTCCCCGTTGTTACGGTCATAGATGCAATCGATCAGGTTTGAATTGGAGTTGATTTCGGGTGGTGCCTTCAGGAAAAAGATTTTGTTCTTTGTTACTTCTATCGTGTTGGTTTGACTCGTAATCCGCTTTTTATGCTTTTTGCTACGTCGACTAATTTCATTATACATTGTGAAGTCTGTCTCGTGACTTGTGATAGACCTTGCCAATACCTTCTACACCCTCCGTCCGTCCGTCCGTTCCCATAGCGACCGATGCGGCAGCGACAACTCCGAGAAAATTTCATTACAAACACGCAGCAAGTATAACAATCAAAATGTAACTCTACAAGGGACCGAAATGCAAAGTTGCAGGGCCAGTACTGCCTTAAGTACAATTTGGAACTTCCCAGGAAAGCGATCGTCATAAAAGCCTAGGTGGACTCCCTACAAGACAATGATGCTTAGGTAGTCAATTGGAGCTCTTTAGAGAAACCATTCAGGGCATAACCCCAGTTCTTATGAAAAGCTTTTGATGAAATCCATGACATCATCATCTATCCAGCCAGCCTATGTTCTAGCTGGGACCCACAGCTTACTGTAGGATTACTGTAGGAAATGGATGGCCGTAAATATTAACATTTTCCTTAGCTGGTTTAATCACTGAAAACGCCCACAAAATTTGAAAAAACACATAACAACTTTAACAAACTTTACGATAGTTTCCCCTACACTTCCTTTCCAAGAGTCTACTCGTGAAAGAGTAGATTGCAAGTGGCAAAACTCATCAAGATTACAGTAACCAATAGGTAAGTAATGATGTTTTTGCAGAGAATAACTGGAATTCCGTTTAGGGTGTCCGAGTGCCAGTTTCGAAAAGTCGTTACCGTAATTTCGACAGTTTACTGGATGATTTGAATGCGAATATACAAATGCCATTCGGTGTACGACGGCTGACAACACCTATGGGACGTACCTCAATCAAAGACATTGACCAACTACAACATTTGGGAAAGTAAGTACTTCTAGTATTATTTTTGTGGCATAATTTACTTATGAAGGGAAGGGGCAAGGTAAATATCAGGGTGTTCAGAAAGCATGATTCAAAAATTACACAAAAGCCCAGGTTTTCCCTGGAATATTCTGGAATTTGACAGTGGCAGGCAGTGACAGTTTGACCACTACGGGGTTATAAATATGCAAGGAAGAGGGATATGCAAGAAAGAGGGAGTCGGCTATGTTAGGTGCATAGAAGTGTGTTGGGGATTGTGGGTGTCTTTATAAGACAGTACAAGTACTAGTTACCTTGGATTGACTTTGTAGCCTATTTCTCAAATGGAAAGTAGGGAACAATTCGACTTGAGCTCTGATTTTCTTCACTTGAGTACAACCGATAGCTATTTTTCTTGATTGTAGTGGGCGTTTAAGAGAGTATTTTTTATTGCAAGAACTCAGTTACAAAAAAGGTATGCTGCTCTGGATAGTCGCGCTCAGACATTCACTACACCCATCGTCGGTCGCAACCCCACCAAAAAGGCATTTTTATCTTTCAAAGGCCTCTGCAATTCAGTAACTCCCTGTTATTCTGCTCTATCATAGACCTATCATTGAGAATCTTACGAATCCCTTTCGCTGTGACTGAGCCATCCATCATGCAGACACCGATCTACTCCATCGCTGCATTTCCTTGACTGTACACTTCCTTGACGAACTCTTTCTCATATCTACCATACTCAACACAAAACCCTCTATATTTGCCTTATGTCGCAGATTGAGTTCATCGGCTTCGGTCAGTCCAGTTTTAAGATGCGCCGTCGCATTCCACTTCCACTTAAAATCACAGTAGTATTTGAATGCGTACGTGGAATGATTTGTAGTCAGGTCAGCCGATGTGCAAGTCAATGCTTTTATCCCCAGACGAGTTTGGTACCACTCAAGCGGCCCAGAGGGGGAGGAAACCTTGGCAACCTGGGCGGATATTTATAATAAAGTCGGTCGTGATACATAGTCGCCACTTGGCCCCATCACATCGCTACCCAGCATCACTTGGCCAGCATACAAAGAAGAATGGCGGGAGCTCCTATGATCAATTTATGAAGCTCGTGACCATGTAAAAAGGGATCTTTATTGGAATTTTCATAACCTTCAAGTATCCTGAACGTTAAGCTTTTTTCTTGCAAATGCTTAAGTGATGGTATAAATGGCTCTTGACGTTTTTTGGCTTGTCCATTCTTAGAAAACGTTTGATGCTGTTGAGCTTTGTCATATGATTTTGCAGACTCTATTACCCATTCAATTGAACCTTGGACGGATGAAGCTAAGTAATCCTCCATTACCTGCACAAAACACCCTTTTAGAGCACAGAAAACGTGAAGATGATCGCTAGTCATGTCTTATCCTTCCATTAGCAGTTCCAGCCAAATATAGACATTTTCTTGCAATGGCTTACTAAGATTGCTAATCCCTAACGAATACCTCTTCCCAGAGATCACTTTCGCTTTTCTGAAGGTTTCTCCAGCAGTAATCCGGATCCCGTGTCGATATTCGCCCGGACCAACCAAGCCTTCCATCCCTCCTGGGTCGGTTAATTGGTGCCAGGCTCGTCTGGAGAAATGAAAACGCTGACTGAACAATGACCGGTCACCGCTAGTCGTTGTATAGACCACATGCGCATTTAGTACGCACTCAATGGAGGTCCAATGTGGGTAGTATATCTCAAAAACCGGTCTACTCGACGCCAAGGGCATTGTATTCTGATCTTATACGAACAAAGGATTAGGGACCTGATGGAATCAAACCCGCTTCTGTAATTGCCATCACGACTTTATCCACTTCACCACTACTAATTCCTTCATGCATTTTTGAGTTTTGAAGGCACAGTTCCCGATAATTTTGAGGTACCCCTTTTTATTCGAAAAGTGGAAGTATAGGTTTAGAACAGTTCATTGGGAGTGAATAAAGCAAGAGAATTAGCCGATCTCAAGAAAAATATGACTCCTCAGAAGAAGGGAAAGGTTGGACGAAGTTACCATGAGGACAATAACTTGGAAGGGATATTCGGACGAGATTTCGGTTGCTGCAATTGCGCAAAGAGCTGACTACATAAAGCCAAAACTGTGAAGAACTGCCTTTCTCTGTCGCTATTGGTCATGACAAGTTGTTTGAACTTCCTACATGGGTTCCCTTATGTTCGGTGCAGCCTCTACAATGCCGGTGAAACTCGTCCGAGGATACACATGGAGCTTTTATAACGCCTTAACTAGGCTGTTTTCCGACTCACTAACGCCAGTTATGGTATACGAGAGGGCCTCGGATTTATTCTATGGGGAAATCTCAGAAACCATTTTCACCGTGAACTGTGTCTTTAAGATGCGATGAAACGGTCCATGAAAGGTATACCCTAGACAAGCACAGGCGTCTCCAGGTGACGTCTTAGGTGGAGCCGTCTCTCATTTACTGGGCTTAAAAGGTTTTTTTTTTCGAAGACCGGGGATATTAGAGTACGTGAGAATATAAGAGGAATTTATCAATAAGAGCTGCCCACGATCGCCAACACGTCCAGCATTTCCACTGCCATTCATAGTTCTCTTACCGGGCCGTATACATTATGACATAATTTCCCCACTCCGATCTACAGACTACATCAGTGACTCCTCGGCTATGTACGACCAGATAATCCGCCATTATCTAGACAAAAAGCTCGGCTCAGGATTAACACTTACCTGAAGATTACTATCATTCACATCTTAACACTCCTCTTTGGCATCAATCCATTTGCCTTGGTTATTTCTTTCTCTATACTATTACAGCTACTAAAAACGCTACCTTTTTATAAGGTGAATAAAAGCTAGGCTGGTGCTAGAGCAGGCAGTACCACCCACTGCTGCATTCTCAAGGTTACTTTGTTGCTTTCTCCCAAATAGGCTGTTCGAAACAGTTGAGCATGGGNTCAGTTCACCATTAGCTAGTTCGGCTGCTTACCAGTGACTTCATTGTCATTGAAGGGGAGTACGCCAAGGCTCATGCCACTGTCTGACGGTGTCACTGCGACGTCATACCCCGGTAAATTTCCCCCCACAATGACGTGTCCCTTTAGAAGTGCCGTGGGAGGGATAACCCAATTTCGATAACAAAGTTCTAGCGCAAAGGTAGAATACTTCTAGAGGGCTCGCTCATATTGGCATGACACTTAAAATTTTATCTACCACCAAACAATCTACAAATAACTTTCTAAGAAAATATTACTCAAAATGAAAAACTCAAATAAATAAAGTGAAATATAGATATAAATAAGTTTTTATACCAATTGCTATAAGCTGGAAGCCTCAATTCTCATTTTCTCCCCCTCCAGAAAAGGTAAATTGTACTTTTTAGTGTCCATGGGAAATGTTGATTACGTCGTTTGTCGTAGGGAAAAGAGGTTTTTGAAGGGGCGTTTCAATTTCGAATGTTTGGAAAAAACCTTTATTGCAAAGTCGGGACCTTTCACAGGCTGGTACCGCAGAGCTCTGAGCCCTTGTGTACCCCTCGATTCCTTTCGGTAACAACCCAAAATAAGCTCTATGGCATGTTTTTGTGTCGTGAATCTAGCCTACAGTAACTGGCTCTGCACATGCTACAGTAACTGATACGACATTGTGCTAATCAATATATCGATTTTTCCAGATACGTAGCCACATCATCAAAATACAGTCGAGGTCTGAATCTGTCCGCATTGGAACGTTTGAAAAAGGCACGTGAACAAACGCATCAATCTCTTCGTCGAGAACAACCGGGTGGCCAATCGTATTGGGTAGGCGGTAGTGTGTGCTGTGTCCTGTTTGTGTAGATCCTCCCAGAGAATCTAGCGAATCACCTATCGATCCGTTCTTTTTGTTTTTTAGCTAAGTTTCAGTTGATTCCCTTTGCTTTGTGTACTTTTGTGTGCATTCTTAGAGATTCCCTAATGACGTAGTAGACTACGCTCGCAATAAGTGGGTCTGGGGACTGATTATTATAGTGGGATTAGGCCTGATGACTGCTCCATAGGGAGGTCCTGGCTATTATCGTGCTATCAATTTCCGTTGACCAACGATCTCGGACTATAGTGATTAATTGCTTCTGAAACTTTTACTCTGTTGGGACATCGACGGGAGATCTTCCCTCTACTCCATTAAAGGGAGGTTAGCAGTGATTCACCGGGAGCGACAACAGGTTTCCGCTAACTCTAAACCCCAAAACACCATCAACTCCTTGACTTACCACCCAGTTCTTTTTGAGGAACTTTTTTCCCTCAATGGCTCCCTGGAAACGCTACTATATTTCCGCTTTGGCCTGTCTGTCTGCTTTACCAGTACTTGCAAATGTGTTTCACTTTGTAGATTAAAGCTGAAGCATGTGTACTTGTTTGTGTTTGAGCCTTGAATAGCACTTCGATTTATTTTCAGATACCTACTTCGCCTACATACAAACAGAAACTTCGAATGAGTCGGACACTTGGATTCAGTGTAGTGCCTTCCAAACAAGTACGTCTTTCGCAGGCGCAGTCGACTTCGAAGAATTGGCCTTTTCCCATGAACTGCACTGTTTCTAGGTGTTCTTCGTCCTCAATGGCAAAGGTCGTTACTATCGTGCACTATTGAATCCTCTTCGATTGCCACCAATGGAAGTGCTTCTACAGGAAGTCAGCGAGGGGCTAGAGGTAGGAAGCGCTTTTTCATCAGGCTTGTTTATCAATCAATAATCAGCAAAAGAATAGTTGGGTCATTCGAAATTTCTGAAAAAGTACACGTAAATCCTTCTGGAGGCTCCTTCTGGTGAAGGTCGAGTGGAGAGTATGTAGAGTGTGTTATGCGCTATTAGCTTGTGGCGGCAGTTTCGAGGATTTCCTACAAATTAAGCAAAGACTGAATGGAACCCGAATGAGAACGTTCAAGGAGGCTGAACATAGACTCGTGCATATTGGGTGGGAGGCTGAAACGAAATTCGTACGCATCCAACAATCTGGCCAGTTTCTGTACACATACAGAAGTAAGGTACGGAAGTCATACCCATCAGTCCGTCGCTTTTTGAGTAGGAATCCGTCTATAAATTCGAACATTTCCATGAAAAGTTCGTAGGCGATTCTGAATGAGATGAGTTCTGGCTAGATGCGCCCCGGATTCAAAGTTATTGTTCAACTCAACTTGCAAGTAGTGAAAAAAAACTAGAAAATTTGAGTGCATGACGTATACAGTACCATTCAACTAGTACATAACATCATATAGTCTCTGCAATAATTTCTCTTTGCAGGCAGCAATTTTTCGTCTGTATTCCGTAAGTGGGAGCCGGATACATAGTGTCAGTGACATCATTAATCTATCGCCACCGAAAGTCATCGCATGTACACGAATTGAGCGACCTGTGCTGAGTACGACAATGTTACCAACAATAGAACCACATCGCTACGCCCCTAAGTTGCAGAAATCCGGTAGGTTTTAACAATTAGGAGCTTTTTTCTTTGATACCGTTGAGTAGATAAATGTGAAACACCTACGGGCGGTTCCGGCTCGGTCGAGTTCAATCCTATCATAACATATCCTTTTGGGTAATTGGTTTACCTTCCACTCAGAGCTTCTTTCACTTCGAGGATTTTTTAATGAGAACCCATAACTACTGATGATTCCCAATGAACGGCCTCATACACTCACACTTTCACCCTCATACATTTAAGGAACCTTTCTTGGGAGGTTTCCTTAGTCTAGGAGCTTTTTTTTTGAGAGTTTTCTTAGGTCAATAAGCCTTACTCAAGAGTTTTCTTCACTGATCCCGTAGGTGCTTATAGGTATTATTCATCAAAATTCTCTTTACCCATCGACCCCATGATTCGGTGTTCAAGCAGCAAATTCGGTGTCAATTTAGCATCCGATTCGTCGAATACAGCAAGCAGTTCCGCTCATGAGAATGGAATCGAGAAAAAGTCACGGATGTTTACGAATGCTGTAAAAAGAAACACGCGACGAACGACGGGAGCTCAACGAAAGAAAGTTCTCAAAGCGTTGCCAGGTGAGAAATTGAATCAGATCGAATTTATCAGAAAGATACGGCGACGACTGAGATACCCGTCCTTGCTGTTTGCCCTATGCTTCCCACCAATTTTGAAAATTATAGAAGTATTTGAGTGGGTACTGAGCTGACACGTATTTGTTGCTTTGTTTATTTATTTAATGCACTCATGAGGATGCTAACTGTCTTCATCACCAAGCCTGGATGTACCAAAACGATCGGGGTTATGATTTTGGAAATATTTTCAATGTAGACCTCTTGATCCATAGATGGCGCTACGCTAAGTGGATCACTACCACACGCATGGTCAGGAGATCGAATCTCGGCTCGATAATCGCACAGACTGACTGAATCTTCTATCTCCCCGGGATGGATAGTTGGTGCCAGACTCATCTGGAAGGATAAAAGCACTGACTGGTACACTGGTTGACTACCACAAGTCATTGTATACGCTACGGGCGCACTCAAAGGTTACTGCGATTAAGAATGGAAGTCGAGTTCGGGGCGCATCCCAAAAGCGGGATGGGTCAACGTCAAAAGACTTTGCTCTCTACTTATCCCTAATAATCCAACTACTTGTCAAACTCTACAAAATCCCACTACCACGTTTCCTAGGCTTCTGACGGATAGAACGAGAAGAAATCCTATTCCTGAAATCTTATGCGTCAAAGCACCCCTAACTAACCTAATAATAATGGCTAATTATGTAAAAGGTCGTTTTTAGGAGTTCTGTCTCTTAGCGACCAACTTGGCTGTAGCTAAGCGGCACGAAGTCAGCCCTTGCATTTTCCATTTCTCTCACCATGTGCCGCTTGTAGATGACTTCTACTCCCTGAAGCATCCTTTTGACTTTTCATGTTCGATTTCTACTGTACAAAATGAAGCCCCAAACTCTCAAAGGGATCTATAGCCCCTCTTTTTACTTTTTGACTTGTGCAGCTCATTTTAGCCATGCTCACCATGGGGCTATAAACCAGTCAGCGTTATACAGTATCGGTTGAGGAAAAAGGATAAAGTCTTTAGCGTTGATCAATCCCGTTTTGGGATGCGCCCCACATGCGACTTCCATTTAGAATCTTCGTGGGTCCGTATGCGTACGTGTTCTATACAACTGTATGCAGCGGCCAGCCATTGCACAGGTCAGGGTTTTCAGCCTCCCAGAGAAGACTGGGGTGATTTAATGGACCCTGAAAGGATGGAGAGATTGGTTGGCCTGAGCGAGCCTAGATATGAGATTCGATTCAAGGGCCGTGCATGTGTGATAAGGTGTGTCACTTCCTCAGAACACCACCTCCGTCCTTCGGGTTACGGAAATTCAGAATTATTCATAATTTTCATGCTGTTTATCCGCTCACAAGCTCTACTGTGATCGTGATTTTTTCTCGAGTGTTTTCACTTCCCCTTGATATTTTACAATTTCAATTGTCTCTGATTATTTTCAGCGATTGTTGCCGAGAAGACGACCTACAAAGCGGACGATACGGATTCTGGGAAAGCCAACTCGATAAGCAGTAGATTGACGGACACCCCGAAAATGGACGAAGAGCCAGAGTTCGCATTCAACGAAGAACTGGAGAAGACACTTAAAGAAGCCGAAAACCACCAGATCGCCGAAGATGATGAAAGTTCGGATGAGATGTCGGCACGATATCAGGACAGCGGGCGAGAGAACAGCGTTTCATCTTCACGGAGTAAAGAAGCTGACGTTCATTCGAGAATCTCCGAAGAAGAACTACCTTCGACTTCTGGAGAGGCCGATACCCGGCGGAGTGCTATGTCAAGTGCTGAAAAGAAGGCAGAGATGCTTAGAAAGGAGAGAATGGAAAGTCATGATGATGAAAATGATTTGATCCGCGACCCTGATAGCGATCCGACGGATGATCTGGAGTCGGACCGTGAAAAGGGTGAGAGGCGTGCCTCGGAAACATCCGGAAAAGGCGACGGCGAGGAAGAGATCCGGCCATCTACATCCGAGGAAAAAGAGGACAAAGAAGAGGATGAACCTCCGCCCGCTACAACAGAGACAGTACGTACAGCCCAATCGAACCGAGAGGAAATCTTGCCATCGGACAACGAAGAAGAGGGAAAAGAGAATGAGAAAGTGCCATCGGATGACGAAGGTGCAGGAGAAGAACCTGAGGAGGATAAAAGTCTCCTTCTGCCCACCGTTATTACCGTACCGGCTACGGGCGATGGTGAACGAGCAGCGACCGCAAGCAGTGAAAAAGAGGAGATTCTTCCGTCAGATGACGAGGAACAGAACAATCACGAAGAGGTCTCAGCTCAAGAAGGAACTGCTGACGATAAAAAGGAGGAAGTGCAGAAGACAGGCGACAACAAGAGCGAAAATGGAGAGGAGGCAGCTGGAGACGATCATCCTTTCTATGAAAAGGAGGAGATTCTGCCGTCTGATGATGAGGAATTGGGAGAACGTACAAAAGCGGCGACGAAAATCCAAGCTGCTTATCGTGGATATCGCACAAGGAAAAGTTTGAAAAGTAAGATTATTTACTCTATTTTACGGCCTTTCTTAGTAGGTTGGTTTTGAGTAGCACGAAATAATCCTTTCTATTGTTTTGTGCTTGCCTGTGCTTCTACATGGTAGGAGGGGAAGGGGGGTAAGGGGCGGGTGTAGGCGGGGGAAGGGTTTGAAGTTTATGCTTATATAAAGATTATTTATGATGAAGAATCTTTTGAAGAGATTTCAGATAATCATTGATAAGACATGCTGAGAAGCACCCCTCTACTTCCAAGATGAAATTATTCCCATTCACACTAATCATAAGAAAGGAATTGTCGGATGTAGACCAGCACCGCAGTTCCACTTTCAGGAGGGGCACAGACGAACAGAATATCTCCATGGAATCCGCTAAGCACGTTCTTTTGGTGGGCGGTTCCGACGGCAAGGAGTGTTCCAGGCAAAATCAGATTCTTCACTGGGCCCTATTTAGACCGTTTTTAGTTGTTAGCAGATCACATGCCGTCTGATCCTAAGCCGAAGTTTCGATCCAGCAGGGAGTCTAGAAATAGGCCTGTTCCTGGCTGTTCCTTTAATATCGAAAATTCCTCCAGGGGAATAACTCTATCTCTCCTTTCCTGCTTACATATGAAAAAATTACCGTAATCCCATTAAAACCTCATGCTGTACGGCTCAGTAGAGTAATTATTTTAAGGCATTTTACGGTTAGTATAACTATGAGGCAGCGGTGGGATTACGGTATGGAATTGTACTGGCATTGGATTTTCGTTTTTGTGAAATTCAGCGGTTAATTTTTCTGAAGAGCCGCCGGTGGTGATCGAGTCGACGAATGACGTCAGCGAACCTGATCAAACTGCGGATGCAGTCCAAGTAGAAGGTCCATTCACAAATTTACTACATATTTCTTTTTTTATGCTTGTTCCACGAATTTCTAAATTTTTTCTTAGAACATAGGACATTAGGTCCACTTTCTGGAAATACTTTAAGTTTTTATTCTCTTTCCTTCGTGACTGTTGAAAAAAAAGATTTTATAGACTTGTTTGTTTGCTTGCAAAAATTTTCATCATGATATGATCCCCATTTTCCAGAAGAAGCTCCGCAAGCAAAATCGGAGACACCACGAGCTGACACACCTCTTCCGAAACGGCCAGAAAGTGAGTTTTAAAATTTTGGGTAAATGAGTCCGGACGATGATGGTACTTCGTTTAGGGATGACATATACGATATCGATCACTACCGGTAATCGTTGGGGTGCTGAAACGGAAGCTGATCTCTATGTTCAGTTATTTGGTGATGAAATGACAAGCCGACGCTTCTATCTTCAACAGGAAGTAAATCATTCCCTAAGTCTAACTTCTATAATATTTCAGAAAATCTTAAGTACTTTTAAGTAAAGCTCCTAAAAGGATAAACGGTAGTGCTGAAAGGTTGTGGTGGAAAAACCTGAAAGTAGAAAAGGGTATTTTTTGGTCAGAAACGGCCTGTATGGGCGAACCTTGTAGATGGATCATGTAATTTGAATTGGCCAAGACTGATCTCCGTGGTGAGTACGTTTCGCGGGCCGATTCAGGGCCAAAGGGCCATAAGTGCAGAGGTCTGGTTCTGTAACACCGTCATTTCTCTTCAGGGTCTGAAACCTATTCGCTGTCCCGTTAGATCCACTCATGAAGGCAAGAACCTGTGGATCCATGTAGAATCCTACATCTTCCATCTTTCCTATCTGGGAAAGAAACGGGAGAGGAGGTGGGAGAGAAACGGTAGTCGATAAGGCTTATAATTTCCCACAGTCGCAGCTCTCTAGCCATGACTCAATAGGCTGGGTAAGGCGCCTCGCGGAAAATACCGTGGTGTTGTCACGAAATTTGTTATTTCTAATAAGATTGAGAAAATATTTACGTGTATGGGGAAAGTAAAGCAGGTAGCTCAAGTTGGAGAATGGAAAATCAAGAGCGTACGCGTAAGTGTCACCTTTTGCAGCTCAGTACGTGTTGCCCTAGCCTTCTTGCACTTTTAGTTTTTGAGTATATCGACATTTATAGACGTATGTCCTCGTGACAGTACTACTGGATTGATCGAAGAGTTCGCCATCACTACTGCTTGTAGAATTCACCAAGTAGGCTGATATGCACCAGCAGTGTCCACCCACACCACCCACACTACTAACCATCCCTTACTAACCTTCAAAACTTCTACTAACCATTTTCTTTACTTCCCACTCCCTTTCACCATTTACACTATGGCTGCTTTCATAGTCCGCCGGCCGGCCAGCCGGCACGCGTGCCGGCGTGCCGGCGGAGGCAGTGCTAGCGGGGAGGAGGGAGGCAGACAGATAGGCAAACAGTCCACGCCCTTTCGAGGGGTTGAAAACAAACAACCTTCGAAGGGGCGTGGACTGTTTGCCTTACACTGTCTGCCTCCCTCCTCCCCCTAGCACTGCCTCCGCCGGCACGCGCGCCGGCACGCCGGCCGGCCGGCCGGCGGACTATGAAAGCAGCCTATCACGTGCTCTTCTAATCATCGATGAAACCGCTAGATAACTTTGAAGTTGCTAGAAAAGGTGGTCACCTGCTGTCTAGGCTGAATGGTTGCAGAGCGGCGATGCACGATTTCGACAACGTCACATGGACTCGTTTCATATTGAGACTGAAGACCTTGGCACCATCAATCAGATCATCATCGGACATGAAGAAGAGGGTTACGGTATGTGATTACTGTAGAAATGGCACATTCCTGTCAGGATTTGCAACTTAGAAGCCCAGTCATCATAGCTTATTCGCAGAGCAGTAATCATACTAGTTTGGGTATCCAGTCCCTACGCTTTAACGCTCACATGATCGAGATTTATACAACTTCTTGTTGAAGGCGCTGGAATTTTCATCGATTACGTATTGATCACCGAAAATTTGATAGATGGCCGTCAATTCGTCTGTTACTGCTCGAAATGGCTTGACAGTGGTCAGGTAAGTCACCAACTTATTGATCGGTATTGATTTTTGTGAAAGTTGATTTGCAGGTTGACGGAAAGATCGAACGGACTTTACCAGTAGCGGCTTTCTACTACCTCAATAGTGTACCTGACGAAACCATGACATCGCGTACGTACTACCTAACTTTTGGTAGAGTAGACTGGTACCTCACTCAGGAAGACCAGTTGGTCTGATAAGAAAGTGTGACGTTAGGTTAAACTGCGAACTGCGAAAAAAATTCCATTTACCGTGCACGGGTTGTAGTTAGGGAATCGTTAGGCTCATAATAGAGGGTCATGGGAAATCAGGTTGTCCTACAAATCTTCAGAAGCTCTCTAGGGAGCCATGTACCTACGCTGTCTAATCTACCCGTCTGTGTCACCACGTCGTTCTAACATCATCTAAGTGTATTTTCCATAGGAGGGAAGTCTAGCGTCTATTTGTTCAGAAGGCCGATGGGAATTCATCTTACACAACGGAATGGAAGATGGTACTGGTGGTACTACATCTAACTTACATATCATCGGCTATGGCACTACGGGCAGCTCGATGATGCACATTAAGAACGACAAAACCATGTCTGTAGTACCTGACACTACTCTTATACAGGTGGGTTTATTAAAAGAAATTGTATCTACCTAAACACATGAGGAAAGTGGTGTAAAGAGAATTAGTGCGGCTACCACTCGTATGATCAGAGGATCATATCTTACAATCACGCTATCCCTGTCAACCGAGCCTTAGATTCGCAGCACTTGTGAGTAAGTACCAAAGCTGCCCGGGAAGAATTGAACTTTTGAAGATATTTGAAGGCTCCCTAATCGAGTGCAGGCCAAATGAAATCAGCTTTAGAGTCATCAGATAACTGTTCAGCCGACCTATTTGGTCCTCTACCCTTGAGGGATTCTATTCTGCTACCCGAACTCTTACAAGTTAGTTAGAGTACAGCTTTACCGTTTTCTGTCTAGGCGCTTCCAGAGTTCCACTTTGTTCCCTAGAGGCTTGTGCTGTTAAAATTTCCAGTCATTAGGATCAGATTCCCATACCTCTAAAGCTAACGCCCTCCCTACCAGTCTATTGGTGATCTGTAGAAATGTGAAAATGTTCATCACTTAAAGAGTCATTCAACAGGTGGACTTCGGGCCGATTGGTGACCTTCTCAAAGTTCGATTCGAAGCCGATGGAGCAGGCGATCAACCAGACTATTATTTGGAGTGGATTGAATTACGCGATCTTGACACTGAAGAACGAATCGCTGTCAGGTAAGTCATGGCTTACCGACAGAATGCATAAGGGCAGTTACTCTGAAAGTCTTCTACCCGGAAAATCCTCTGGGATAAGGTAGCCAGTGGCTAACTAGGGCTACTCGGTAGTTTGCAACTCGTCCATCCCGATGTTCTCGGCTAGGACGTTCTCTCGACACCGATAGTTTCGAAGTAAATGTATAAGTCAGATAGGAGGGTTTGGATGCCACTGTAGCTCTTGATATTAGACCTGAACAGGGGGTTGCTTATTGGTCCGCTTTAATTCACAGGTCTCCTTAAGGCCCGAAATGATAAATCGGTTCCGATTAGATTCCTTGCAGATTAAAAATTTTTCCAGGAGGAGGATAGAAGTGGGGCAGGGAGAAGGGTGAGGTGGGGTATGCTGAGCAAGCAATACTGTTCTCGGTATGAAATCAGACTCAGAAGTCAGACTTACTGTCTCGGTAATTGAAATTCTCACTTCGAGCTATACCTTACCTCTACGGCAAAAAAAATCAAGAGAGACATTTCGAGGCAGCTGTTTATGGGAACGATCGGCCCGAAGTTCCTCCAAAAACATCTTGTTTCAGAGTCGGTAAATGGATGGACATCACTGGCAAACATACGAAAAAGCCTCAAGCATTCCGAGAAATCAGTGTTTTCCGATCGGGTGATCAGCCTCTAGAAAGTGAGTTCTTTGAGAGTGAAGTTAGAGCTAGCGAGATCTTATTTCCTCTTAATCTACTTACTTTTTAGTTCAAAACTACGAAGGCAAAGTGATGGGCGGTGATATGAGCCTTGTGGATACCGACAAATTACAGGCACAACTGATTGGTGATTTCAGTGACAGCGGTGTATTTCCTTTAATACACAGCAAGAAGAAAGAGGTAGAAGAAAGAACTTTTGTAGTTTTTGCAAGAAGAAAGAAAAAAAGAACGATTTTGTTCCAAAAGAGAAGAATTAATTTGCTGCGATCAAAACGGTCGAGTTCAGTTGCCCGGTTAGAGTGGGTGGGGGACAGATTGGGTGCACTCGCGGGGCGATCTATTATTTTCATGTTTATTTGGTTCCGAAATGGAGCTTCTACCCGTTCCCCATAATCAAAGTCGTGATCAGTTTTCCAATGAGCTTGAGCATGCCTACTTTCGAGTCCCGGTTGCTCACTACACAGTGAGGCATGTCTCTTCTCTGGGATAGAGTTCCACTGAGGAGGGCACCGTAGCCCCGTGAACCCGAAAAGAGAAAAATTGCTATCATGGCTCTTTATAACTACAAAAATTTTTTAGGAGTACTCGTTCAAAGTCGAATGCGTTCATCTTGGACGTATCAATGGCATCAAAATAATCGGTGATTTCTCAGAGAAAGGTTTCTTATGGGACTTATTCTGTAGAGCTCCCTTTTTGGTCACTTTTTTCCCTTTGCCTATCTTGCATGCTCAATTTTCAAACTTACAGCACGTACTTTTCTTTTCTGCTATATCTCTCCTTTCAGGTCAAGCAATCCTTGAAGGCTTTTCGGTGTTACAAGACATATGGGATAAGCATGTTGGCAGTGTAGAAACCGCCTCAGAGGTAAGCTAATGTACATTGATAGCCTCTTCATTGATGTTCCTTGCAAAATCACTTGTGTTAGCAACCTGACCTAACGACACATACCCTTATGGGGTGCTGCTATACGATCGTATTCTCGCTCATACCCTTTGACCATCCATTTGCCCAATCCCTAGGCGTCTTCAGTACTACAATCATGAGTGTTGAACCAATTGATCGAAAGAATAATACAAATCGAGTGGTAGTTGAATGAGCAACTTTCACATAGGCAGTGCAACTAGAAACTTCTGGGAGCCCTTTGTTCTGCTTATAATGAACCTTGCTTCCAGATTCTTGCTGTTTCGGCACTCGTCCGAGAATCAACCCACTGCCCATATCGCTATGTACTGAAGGAGAGCAAAATCCGTGAACTGGATGAGAACAAGAACTACTTCAAGGTCTTGAGATTTACAGGTAATAAGTTGAACCTTGAACTCAGTTTCAATGGCATTTCAACAGTATCGCTTTTCCAAGTAACATACTTGTCGACCCTATTGTCCATGGACGGCAGCCCTATTGAAATAGAATTAATATCTCAAGACTTGTGTTAATTTATAATATAACTAATACAGATTTCTATTATGGGCAATGATGATGTAGTGACATATGGTGCACTATCACGCCCGTATAATCCGAGGATGGGATCACGGATATGTGCTCAGAAAAACTGAGCTCAATTCATCCCTCCGATTTCGAATAACTGGTACCAGACCCATCTAGGGGGATGAAAGCACCGAATTGTAAATAGGCTAGCCACAAACAGGACATTGTTAGGCTACACACGCATTCAAACCATCACTACAATTTTGAATGGAACCCAATTGCGGAGCACATCCCGAAAGCCTGCTTGTTTAACACCAAAAGACTTGTATTATTTAGCGACTTGTTCATTTCAGACATGGAAGGATTGTCAACTCGAAACAAAAAACACAACCTCTCTGCCGAAAAGTCCGATTGGTTGCTGGATATGTCAGTTGTGGTAAGCACAGAAAGACAGTATTCTGGTGGAGTACGATACCTTATCTTTTAATTTCAGGGAAGGCCCGAGATCATACCTGAAGTCTCTATATGTTCTGGATATAACGCATATCCGATGGAGTTGCAATCGAATCAATCTGCTGATTCACAATACACTTATGAGGTGAGAGCTGTAGGTTGTTATATGATCAATGCCGTCGTGGGCTAGTGCAACGAAGCGCTGCCGGCACATACATATGTGACCGAGGATCAAGTCCGAGACCAATATTCACTGAAGCCAGGCAGACTTTTCACTTCACTGTGGCCAATAAGATAATGATACTCGGCTAAAGACGTCAGAGAGGTCTACCATCAAAACATCACATCAGTATTCTAATAAATGTCCATGTTCAGATAAAAGGATCAAGTGTTGACACCTTACAAAAGCTCAGAATTGGTGTCGGTGAAATGGAGAACAATGAGCGGTTTTACATCAAAAAGGTAGGTTTATAGTTGAATCGATACAGATTGACTAGATGCTAGAAGATGACAACCCTCGGCACTAAACTCTCCTGCATGCCCCGCCCTTTGGAGGCGGAGCTCTGCCGAGTCCACGAGCGCTCTATTGGTTTTGTTTTATGCTCCGCCCAAACCATAGTCAATCCGGCCTCTCCAAGCGCTCTTTGAAGTAATCACGAAAGTTGTGACATTTTGACAGACCGACGCGAGGGTTCAAATACGATGGTAACCCTCCCGAGCTCCAATTTTTTGAGACAAATGGTATTGGTTCAAAAAAAACATCCTCAATTTATTCTGATATCTCTTCTACAAGCGTAGCTACCTACCTCTCCTGTCCGTTTCGTAAGGTAGTAGAGGGAACATACAAATGGAAACATTGGGGGAGCTTTTTAGGAGCAACTCCTGTATAAGTCTAGTCAACCTGTTTATAGACATTTTGGATTATCTGGGCGCAATCTGGATTATCCGGTGGTTGAACTCATTATGCCTAAAATTACCAGTTATAGATGCGACTGGTAAACCAGACAACGAAGACTGTTCTCCGATTCCCGAGTGTAGACACTGAATTTGAAAGTAATCAAGTGTACGAGTTCTCGCCCGTCTATCCAGACGTACAACCTGCTTTGAGTAAGTCAACCTCTCAAGTTTTTGCTCGTGTTCCCTTCCAGTTTATTTTTAAAATTATCATTTTCACTGAATTTACTCAAGACTCATTTTGCAGATATCCTCTACACGGTCACACTAATGACGACCGCCAGTACTGGTACCTTCCGACCTTCGATAAACATCATTGGCGAGGAAGGAGACAGCGGTATGCGGAAGTTCTACGACAACATCCCTTACGCGGAAGGCTCTGTAAGTCTTCGTTCGAATCATACAGTTTCCATCTAAATATTTTTCTCTTCCTTTTTATATTACCATAAGAACACTCATTCAGAAACACAGCTTTGACGCCGATGCTGTGAACCTAGGTCCACTGCAAGACGTAGAGGTACTCATTGAAGGAGATGAGGTAAGAAATTGCCTTCATTTAAATTGGTTTCATACTCAGCGGCGCAACCGCCGGCTCTTGCAAAGCATGTACATTGATTTTGTCGAGCGTTCTGACCCACTAGTTAGGACGCCGGGGGGACGTAACTTACGTGCGTCCGAGTATGCGCGCGGAAAATTGCGCGGCGAAGTTCGTGCCGAATTTGGACGACTGCGGCGTTTATCACTGGGGCTCAAATCTGAAGTAGGGTAGATTGGTAAGGTCAGCTGATACTACTGTTTTAGTGTACTTCAAAATGGGGCCCAAATAATAGGTGCTAAAGTCGTCAGAATAGGTGTGAACTTCGCCGCGCAATTTGCCGCGCGCATCCTCGCATCCACGTAAGTACCCATACCCAGGACGCCGGGCTATTCGCGTGCAGAGTATAGACGCAACTAAATGAATTCTCTAGTACAATTCCCATCTCTTGCTTTTCTAGAATGCTTCATGGTCCGTGAACATTAGTATTGGAATAACCGACAATGGCATGCAGTACAGCGCCGAATTAGCGTAAGTTCCTACCCTCATTCTATTAATGTCAGAGACGCAGGAGAAGTCTGACATATCCTGCCCACTTTTGTTCTCTGGATTCTATCAGTTCGTTACAGTAACATCCCTGCACCCGGTCAACTCGTCCGACTTCCACTTAGCCAACGATAACCTCCGGTGATTTGATTACTCCAATATCCAGCTCATTCAACTCGTGTATTCCAAAGAAAAGCTCAATATAGATCTCATATATCTCTTATCATACTTATTTATTTAATAATATTTAATAAAGAATTACAACATAAGCGAAACCTTCTGGGTTATACAAATATTACTTTCCTATACAGAATTGTTTGAAGAGATCATCAAGAATCTGTTCGCTGACAGTGGAGCCGGCCATTTGGCCGAATATGTCAAGTGCTCGTTGAAGATGGTCACACAAGAGGGCGGTATCCTTCACCACCAAAGCATTTTCTAATTCTTCACGAGCTTCACTAGAAATCGCTACGAATGGTCATAACGAAACTGATTACTTGCAAAGATAAAAAATAGGAAAAAAAAACACAAAAAAAATGGAAACAGAAAAACAGATCAAAAATTTTCTTTTTAAGGTCTTAACGGGGAATGGACACCTTTTTCAAGCTAGTGCACTCCCGAAGTAGTGGGCGGAGTTGTACCGGATACAAATTAAGGTCTTCCCGCCCATGCCTGTCAAATAAGTGTATTTCATCGGAAAAGCTACTCCATGGGGAAGGCTGCTTAAGGGCGAAGTCTATGAAGCAGTAAGGCGTTTGGGTCTATAATGAATTACTTTTCTAAACTGGTACAACAGTTTTATATCGGATGATTAATTACTGTAACCTCTATTATTGAAGGAAATGAGATGAGATTTTGAAGTCAACGATTATGTTTCTTACCTTATCAGTTTCGTATCCGTCATACACGGTCCACTATCATCTGGACATAGACTATTCACCAGTCTCTCGAGGGAAACTTGTAACGACCGGGTGCCTGAATATTCACTAGTTGTTCAACAAATCAATAAAAAAGGAAGGACAACATCTTTGGCGTTTTAACAATCCTCTCCGCATTCAACTCCCACTCTGAGCTGTAATGGCCTATGCTATAAATTGTCGTGACCAGCTGATTCCCAAGTCAGCGCTTTTATCCTCCCAGACGATTCTGGTACCAATTAAGCGAATCTTGGTGTAATGGAAAGTTTGTTCGGTATGGGCGAGTAGCAAGTCGGGGTTCGAACTTTAAACCCACGCTTGAGTGTGATAGTGCCCCTCCATACTACAAAAGACAAGTTCCTAATAAGCCCCTGTAGACTCCAAACATAAACGTGCATCAGCCTATTTCCTGACTACAGCTCGCTTGTTCACTTACGATAGGTGCAGACCGGAAATGATTAGAAACAACCAACCTTCTGGGTTGAGGGCGCAGGTTTCTATACAATCGACAATATCCAATCGAGCTGTTGATTTGATTTCATTGAACATTCTGTCTCGTGCCAGATCCGACTTATTCCTAACGACTATGACCGGCAGAGATGTCACAGCTAATTCCTAGATCAGGGAATTGTTAAGGCAGCGGAACTGTCAGGAAAAACATCAAGATCACTACAAGAGCGGACATTACTCGGTAAGGAGGAGGAGGTCGCTCGAAATACAATTTCAATTCGGGCCAGTTTTCGTTTTCCCTCAACAAAATCACCTCAAGTTCAGCTAAAATCGAATTCGTATCCCGATCATCACCGCTCGCGTCAACAACAGCTATGACGACATCTGCCTCCAGAATTCTGAAAACTAACTGTCAAATTGTAACGGAGGACTGATTACAGTAACATTTAAAACTCACTTCCGCTTCGCCCTCTCGACGCCCTCTCTTTCGAGAGAGTCTTCGGCGTTCCGGATGCCAGCTGTGTCTGTCAAGGACATCGGAACCCCAGAGATATTGAGTCGAATCTTAAAAATGAATCAGGAGAAACTTCTAGAATAATATAATACAACCAGAACCTACCTCAATACTATCCCTCGTCGTTCCGGCTCTTTCGGATACGATCGCCACATCTCTTTGGGCTAAAATATTGTTTTTACTCTCCTAAAAAAGAGAACTAGCCCCTCAGGTTGCGCCATGCATTCGACTTTTTTTAGAGATTTTTCAAAATGTCACCGGCCTTAGCGACAGAGCCAGATCGTTGTTGATACCTCTCACTGCCACAGTGCAATCTCAGATGATGGAGTTTTAAAGCAGGCTGGCTCATGCTCGAACTAGTAAATATTCCGATGGTTTTCTTTAGTTACTATCTTCCAAGGTGAGGTGTCCCCAGGGCTAAACGACAGCCGTGAATTTTAATGGGCACAAACTCACCAAGTGCATTCATTAAGCTGCTTTTGCCTGTGTTCGGTCGACCAAGTATGACAGCTCGCAGTCCTTTGTGAACTATTTCAGCTCCCTTAGCTCGGCTTTCTAATCGTAGAACTTCCTTCAAGATGGGATACAGACGCTCACTGAAAATATCTATTACATTGGCATTCTTCCAAAAAGTAAACTAACCAATGAGAAGGGCAAAGTGCCAAGTAGTGGTGGACATTTATTTAGACTTTTGCACATGGAACTATATCACCTGCACCTTTCCTATTCACAAACAAATAAAACTACATAAATAAAATCAAAAAAATCTTACTGTATGTCATCGATACTGGTGCTCACATGCTCTCCAAAATCCATCAGAACAAATGCTCGCATCATTGCATCTGACAGCATGTCACTGAAAAAAATGTAAAATTTAAAAGAGCTACTCATTGTACCAGAGAATGACCCTCCCATTCAGCTCTGTGCCACTCAATCCCTCAAAGTTTCCTGACCTCGAAAATTTTCCCCAGACTTTGAAGGGCTCAAAAGTATTATCCTTTTCATCCATTGCTTTGAGTATTCCTTTGGATACCATCATGCAACAATTACTCTACATTTCATGATATTCCCTAAGTAGCACTTTGATGAAAACTCCGGCATACACAAACTTTCGTTTTCCCTTTTTTTTAAGCTTGTGATAAAATCTTATGGGCCCTTTCTTCAAATAACCACTAAATGGATCGCGCCATCTAAGTTGAGGGACCTCATCGGAATGGACGCGTAAACCCTTCAAATGATCTAGTAAGCAGGGGTACGCTTCGTTGCGCGCGTCCGTCTAAACTAGGTCACGCCGCAGACGTCGCATGCGGCGGCTCAGCCCGCGATACTTGACAGACGTCGCAGCTGTCGGTGGCGCATACGATTTGCGCTTGGTCCACGGCAGTCAGCCAGAGAAAAGATAACATGGACAAATGCAAATCGATCGCTCCACCAACACTTGGTTGTACTGTAATGTCAACTTGAAACCTCAGTGGGGTGCGCCGAGCGCGAAGTGGGCGATGTGACCTACTTTCGACGCAACGGACGTTCTCCAGTAAGCAGCTTACCGTATCCGATGTGCTTCTGCTCCTCCTCTCATCTGACTATAGGACATCTGTCGTTGACGTTGGGTTTCAGCATTGATCAGATTACGTAATCCATATACTTCTTGCAAATCCATTTTGCCATTGAAAAATGCTCTGAAACAATGACCGCCTTCATTTCCCGCCTACTAACTACCTGTTCTAACACGAAATGGTAGGCATCCTGGCAACTGACGTTCTTGATTGCAGCCCCGGTTTCGCTGCTCCTAGTGCAAAGTGGGACGATAGGTTCGAGTATTAACCCGGTTTCGCTGCTCCTAGTGCAAAGTGGGACGATAGGTTCGAGTATTATGCGATACGGGGATGTCGCTCCGTCTTTGACAGATTCTAGCCATGAGCCAGTAACAAGAAATCACATCTTTAACATGAGATTTTCATGAATTCGACTGTTCCATCATGAAAATTTCTATAAATTTACATGTTGGAACATGTTCTATACGTGTTGAATTCTACGTTAAACACTTGAGCCGGGCTGACATTTGACAAGTAAGCAATGATGGCTAAGCATGGATGTAAGTTAGGGCGGGGTCTACACGATAGCCAACCCAAGCGCACAAATCCCGCCCACTGGCATCCGAATCGCCTGAATCCGTATAAATATTGACAGTGTGGCCTTGTGCACACAGTATTCCTTAGCATACACCACTACTATTCTGATCGGTTCATCGCAGAATTTCAAACTCTGTGGTAGTACCTAACTTCCACCATTACAAGCGATGTATTCCCTAGTAAATGATAATAAAAAAAATGACACGGACGCAAACCTCTTGGTGAATTCGCCACGACTAGCCTGACGAACTCCTTCGAAGTCTGATAACCGTTCAGCCAGAGCATCAGCTACTGCTCGACTTCCATGAACAAACAGCTCAGCAGTATCTTCACCAGTGAACGTAGAAGGACCTGGTGCAAGCCCTGTTGACAGCTGGAAACCTTCTGTAGACAATGAGAAGCAACCCTACCTGGCATATAGACCGCCATTGCTGTATCGAGAATTTCATTCGTTTTCGTTAAGATCTTCGTATACCGCATCTCCCGTGGTTTCCATTTCTGCTTCCGAGTAATCTCACGCAGTACCGGTAAAGATCGTTTCCCTAAACAAGTATGAGTAAAATTTCCGGGATATACGCTCGGATGCACTCTAGGAAATCGAAAGGAAGCCAAAGTTCTGCTGAGAATTTAGCTGCAAGGCTTGACGATATGCTGATGAGCAGACTTCATGCTCACCTAACAGATTAGAGCAAGATGTGACTAGCGCAGTCTCACTAGTTTGTGCCCCCTGTCTACGATCCACCCAAGCAGAATCTTCTGTATTCCCGCTGTGAGTCTCTACCTACCTCTAATTCCCTCTCTCTTTTTCTTCATCTTCCTCCATCTCCTTCTCTTCCTCCATCAAACAAATATGATTCTCTAGTCCTCCGCACCTTTCAGGCTGGTCTCTAGCAACACTACAGCGTCGTTTTCGAGACAGGCCAGTTATTGTAAGAGATGATGTTCTGGGAAACCCCCACCCCCTTCTTAAGGCAGCAAACTCTTCACGATTGCTGTTCTAGACCTGTCTTTGCCACCTTTATTTTTCCCTTCAGGTTTTTTGTCTTGTAATTAATTGAGTGTTCCCGCTGTAGAGCAGCTGGGCTCAATTCAATCAAACAGCGACGAAACGGGTAGAGGTAGAGCGTTACCGTAGCCAACTTGTTGAAACTAGATCGCCGTAAACGGCCTCAGCTCACCATAATAGGATCCTACGCCTCTAGAATATGAAAGATGATAGACTTTGACACGACCAACGAGGATTCGAAGCCGCTGCTTCACCCAATCCCTTGTCAAACTGAGTAGACCTTCTAAAGCAACCGAGAGTATTGCTACTACTTCACGTTCTACACAAGAGATTTTTTGGGCTTCTGCCCCTTTTTCAGACTTCAACTTATAGGCTTTGCGTCCACTAGTCACCATACCTGATATCCGAAAAACTGCGATTGCCGCTGGTAATGCACCTGAACTGAGTGCAAAAATTGTGGCCATAACTGAAAATTTTTCGTAGTAGTTTCACGATAAGGGGGAAAAAACTCAGAAGGAATATATTTGCCCATATTGGCAATCTGTAAAGATGAGTAAGTAAGAGGAAAAGCTGACATTTATTTACGAGTTTTTTCATATCTCATTCGATCCACTCTGGTTTCCGTGATGGAACTTCTGGGTCGATACCTAGCGCGCCTCCATTGACTGGGTGACCTCCAACGGTCCAAAATAAGGATGGATGTCAAATGTTTACGTCGAACACTGAGGATCGAGTTCGCGAGCATTATGCTGCACGCCCCATCCCCATTTCTCATCCTATTGAGCACATCTCCACAGTCTGGAGATCTGGAGCATACCCTTCAACCAAAAAGCGCCATGTTACTTCGAGACCTTCGAGAACCATCACAGAAACCATCATAACAGAATATAGAACACAACACTAACAAAAGCCACAATTTTAAACTTTTCCATAATTCAGGGAGATCAGGGAGACCACATTATACATACCCGAGAAGCACATGTATACGGAAATGCACTGGAATGTAAGAAAAGCGATTAAAAAAGAGTGGAACGTATCAACTTTACAAAGTCGGCAATGTGAAAGTAATGAGACAAGCAGAGAGATCATATAGGCAAAAGATCTACTCGAGAAACGCCCAATGAAAAAATAAGAAAAAATAATGACACTTAACCATTATTTACCCTTTAGACCACATCACATACATTAGCCATGCACAATTTCAAGCTGATATAGTGAAACTAGAAAAGTCGTATACGCCATGCATAAGGTATGCTGCTAATATCTGTTTCAAGAAGACTGCAATGCTGGCGTGTCCGATAAAAGCGGAGATTACCGCTACTGACCGCTGGATCAATTATCACGGAAGACCTCACGGCATAAACCTCCGGGTAGGGTTGACTGATAAAGAGCTGCTTTGGAGGAAAACAACAAACATACCCCGTAAAGCTATTTATTTACTTAATACTTATTATAAATACCGTTACCAATACAACCCATAAGTACTGACTGCTCCCTTCGTAGCTCAAGCACTCGCAAGCATTCCCTAATATTTGGGATCAAAAATTTCGGGTCAGCCACGTATGCTAACAAGTTTGGCGGTAAAGGCAATGTTGTTAACTGATCGTCACGAACCGCAAGCCTGATTTTTAAGCGACAAAGGTACTGTAATCGAGGAAGAAGTGACAGACGTGACAGAGGGTACTGCAGACGAATTTCTGACGAATCAGCCTCTTCACCACGTCGGTACATCAAAATATCTCGTTCACGGCCATAGGAAACCTGCAAAGAGCTGTCCTCTCAAAATTGGCCATAGCAATGAAATAAAAAGATAGCTATCTGACTTGAATTGCATGCTTCAGCAGATCCGCTATACTCTCAGGTCTTTCCATCGAAAACGGTGCACCCAGGTGAACGTGCTGGCCACTTATTTCCACACGTGAATGGTATACCTTCCCTGAAATAACAAGGAAAGTAAAAAGTTATAAGAAAATTATAAATTTACAAGAAAATTTTATAAAATTTTCTATGTCTTTGAAATTTTATAACTTAAAGACATAGAAACCTAAAAAGCATGGACCAGAGAGAACTTGAAGGTGTAAGTGACTTCTCTAGCCACTGGATCACCCCGAAGATGAGAGGAAATGAAGCGTTTGAGAGAAAATCGAGCCCAAATGATGTCAAAATCACTATGAGCATAAAAATCGATCTCACCTGAATACTTGTAGCTGACGGTAAAAAGATGATTGTCACTGTGGCTGTCTCTTACTAGAAACGAGCCGTCCTCGCACAACAACAGTAGTTTCTCAGCGTTTTTCCATGATAAATCTCCCCAGTACCTCGAAAAAATCAATTCAACAGGTGCCTCGATAATAGAGAATTCAGTGAAGGAAACCCTCGAATTCAATCTTCGGAAAAACAAAGCAACCGCAACTTTTTCTGTAAAACATCTTGAACTAATCCGTCATATACTTGAGAAATTAATTTTCACCTCCCCTTTCCAATAAATGGCAGTTGGACCTCATTGGCTTCTCATTCTGTGTTTCGCTTGAAACAGACTTGAGAATTTCGTAAAATCAGACTAATCCAAAAAACTTTTTTCATTGGTTCTTTACGTGGAGACGACTAAACAGGGAAGATGACCATCTCACACAAGATCAAATTCGGAGCATTGAGAAGTCCACGCTCTGGTTTACGTCTATGATCAACCAGGTGGTTGGTAATTAGCAAACACTCTCACCAGGGACAAGTTTTCAACTCGGCTAGCCTTTTCACCCAGGAACTGAACCGCGATGATGATGAAGGCGATGAATGGAACGTGGACGTCGACGGCTGACCGTGCATAAACTGCACACCTTCAACTAATCATCCCATAAAAATTTGAAATTTTCTAGAGACAATAATTCCGATATCCTCGAGGTAGAGTACCTCAGACATCTGAATCGACATAATAGACTCAATCAGCAGAATAAAAGTTTATTACTGAGAGGTATGTACATGTACTAGTAATCCGTAGTGAAAACAACCGTTGATAACCAATCCTTAAAAACCTGTTTAAATCTAAAACATTCAAAATCATAACATAAACTGCCCTCCTACCCAAACTGACAGATATGACTAGAGTTAGAACGTGAGAGTCTGCTCTGCATCTCTAACACATGTAGAGCTCTCCTACTACACAGTAATACTTCTGAATTTTCCAATAATTCTTTGGGCTTACGGTAGAATAAAATTCAGTTTATAATAGGCGACTGCAGGCATACTTTTCTAAGTACATATGAGATCAATGGCAGAGAAAACGTTCCTATATACACACACTCCAGGAGGGATCAACTCAAATGGAAACAAAAAGGGAGGTATCAGTGATCAGTGTTACTCATCGATGCCTCCGCCGCCCGTTCAGATGCATTTGATCGTGATTTTAACAGCTTTGCCAGATCTCCGCGAGGGGCATTGCTCATCTTAGCATGACATTCTTCGTCCTTTTCTTTATTTGATGAGAAAGAAGTGTAGAACTTCAGTCGTTCTCGCATCCGCGGGGGGAACCTGAAGAGCAATAATGGAAATTTGAACTCCTATCGCAGGATGCTATATGTACTTCAGAATACACCACTCACCTTGGGAATGCCGCCTCAGCTTCTTTCCTCAAAAAGTCGCCAACGAACATGTACTTGAAATAGTAGAGGAGATCGCACAATTCATCCTGAAAGTAAAAAATGCGCTTTGAGAAACCTTTGAACATCTACAAGAATTCATGTCAATATCCAAAAACACTTACTCCGTGGAGAATGTCACCGTAGCGCTCAGTTATGTCGCCAATTTTCGTGTAAAGTACGCTGACCACCTTCAGACTCTAAAATCTTAAGAATTGGCATACTGAACCGATGTTCACAGGCGCAAGTAATGCTGCACTGACTCCTAGCAGTACTATCCCCAGTAAGATTCGAATCAAACCGAGTTTCAGGTCGTTTTCACCTCTTTTCACAATTGGCCCCACGCACATGGTCTGATACAACAGCCAAGCTATATGTCAAATATTACCTCCTCGTGTTTCACTTTTTCTCGCCAGTCGTAACATCTTTGTAACAAGGGTACTACGAGCCTTAGCGCATACCAGAGATCGTTTTCGGTATTAGCACGGCTGCAAACCTCTCCAGCAAACGTCGATATCAATTTTGATAGGGATGTCTGAGAAACGAATAACTACAAATAATGCCAAGCTATTACAAGTGATAAACTTGAAATCAGAGATTCGCGATTAATCCCAAAAACGAATCTGTTTTGAATGGGGACATTGCTAACTTACAAGATTGCTATGGTACCAATAGGCTTGAGCAACCACGTTAACTATAAGAGGGCGACTAGCCATTTGTAGGAGTTGTCGCTCTTCAAATTCATCAAAAACTATTTCTTCAAAAGTCATATCTGAAAAATACGATACGCGCTCGCATGAAATGAAACCATTCACAGGCACACACTACATCCGCCACATAATCGAAAGTCTAAGAAGCGAATATGAATAATATGACAGCACCTGCTAATACGCCGCTGTCAATTACGGCGAAAAATTCGTTCTGCAGAACTCGACAGTATGCTTCAGGCAGGGCTGTCAAAAGTAGAGCGATTGCGTTCAACATTAAATACGGTCGAGGCGGTTGAGCCCTTGAACTCACTAACAGATTGATCATCGCCGGAACAATGTGCTAAATGATGACCTGTACAACACGGACTGAGTAGATCGATACAATTACGCGTGCAATTACGACAACTTTTGAAAGAATTGTTTCGTACTCGGTCAGGTGCGACTATAACGACCCCGCTGAGGATTGAAAACCCGAAAAACTCTGGTATGACCGCAACCGTAAACACTACAATATAATCTGAGACGTTTGTAATTTGCCAAGAAAGTTACCTCCGGTGTATGAGGACTGGCAAGAAGCTCAATGCAAGCAAGGTACAATGCTTGAGCAGCTGGAGGGTATTCCGCGAATCGCCAATCAGGCGCTACGTAGGAGGGAGGTCTGAAATACGGAGGTATTTTTGAACACTGCCGTATAAAGCTTTCAATATCATCTATCTGATGGATATTACTTATCCCTTCAAAGAATGATTAGACTTACGTAAGAATGAATTCACTGCAAGTTATAATCCGATCAGCCAATTCATAGACTAATTCCTCAAATGAGTATACCCTTTGGTGATTGTCGTTGATGAACGACTGAGTTAAAGAGCTTTGATCTCCTAAAAACTGAAACTTCATTGCCAGCTCACTTAGGCTGCTGAGATTCAAGCTATTACCTTGACACAAAATGGCTAACACAAACTGTCTAGCCCTTGGGTGATGACCCAACTGTTCATGCATGCAGAAAAGAATCGTATAAAGGAATGTTATCGGGTATGCTGGAATTAAAAATCGTAGCGTCAGAAGATTGAAAGGCATTTCAATCAACTCACGATGAAACTTGTATATAGGCCCACAAGTGGTAAGAATAGTTGAAAATATATTATCCACTTGTAGTTCCAAAGCTCGAGCCAATGTGAAGTCGAGAATCTGAACGATTTCTGAGTACGACACTCATCCTTTCTATCAAAATTAAGAGAAAAGCGAAAGAGAAAGAAGCTATTGTAATTGAAATTACTACAGCAAACTACACATCACCAACCGGTAATAAACGCTCTATGAGGCTTCCATAATATATTGGATAATGGGCTCGTGGATTGATCATCTCTGCCATCATTGGAGGCCGATTTGCCATCTCAGCGAACGTCATCTCGGGAAATTTCTGAAAGGGCTGCCTAATGAAATCAATGCTAACATTATTATCTTAATAGTCAAACACACATCGAAACAAAATTAGGATAACGATCAATTCAGAAAAAAGATTGTGGTTGGCCAACACCAGCACAAACCCGATGATATTCGGATAGTCGTCGGAAATGTTCTGGAGCATCCGCATCTCGTCGAGGAATGAACCGACAGTAAAAATCTATCCTCTCATTTATCTCTGTGCAATTAAGTAGCGCCTGAAATTGGCAAAAATTGATTGGCACCAGACTCGTAATTCGACACGTGTCTCAAATTGACCTGAACAATGACCATCGCAATCTGACTTGCATGATCAGTAGCTGGATGAAGAACCAAGGACAACAGTAAGCGATCGAATGTCATTACATGACGATGGAAAACCATCATATTCAATACACGTATCATCTGTAAATAGAAAAATCCATTCGCAGCCAGCGAGCAATCAACAAAACAATCCACGACAAAAGAAAAACTAAATCATCCTCATTAGAAAACGAAAAACCTTTTTCTTCTCCAAGAAAAACCATGAACCGAGACTTTCTTCTCCAAAGGAAACCAAGTACCAGGCAAGAATGAAAAAGTAAGGTTGATAAGGGGACATTGAGAACTAACCATTGGCAGAAATTCCTCTGAATTTTTCTCAGCACTGCATTGCGAAATTATATAATCAGTCAGTGCATTCACAGCCAGCACATACTCTCTGCACGTTAACCGATCAAGAATCCTGAAAATAAATCGCAGGAAACAATATGCTACCAGAGCAATCCCAGTAACCAAGATTGTGGAGAGAAACGTTCTTCGAAAAAAAAAACCTACTGGTATATCACTGGCGATAGTATCTGATGTTCCGGAGGGCTTTCTATGAGATAGCGGAAAATTACGCAGAGAATCGTAGGCTGTCTCGAAGGCATTGACATGTACTCCATCCAAGACATTTCTGGTTGACCTCTCATTTGCATGAAATCGGTATGAACCTCTCTCTAAAACACAATTACGTCTACTAAAGTATCTGAGTTCTGCAAATAAATGGAGGCACGATAGCACTTAAGAGGCACAGAAAATGAAAAAAACTCACCTGAAACGCTTCAGCCTTGGCTGGATCTTCTTCTAGCGTGATTGCCGTACGTTGTGCGGTCAACGGCAAAGACGAAAGCTTAAGCAAATATCATTGAAACTAAATGGCAGCAGCCACGGAGTAGGGAACATTAAAGAGAAATGCTCACGGAGATGTGTTGCATGTCACCATTGGCTGCAGCAGCAGCCTCAGGCGACTTAATTAACTGGCACTTGTTAATGCAAGAATGAAAAAGCGAAAAGCTGGGCTCGAAAACTGCTAGGCCTCTACTATCTCAGATTTCGTGCGTTGCAACATCATTAAAATCTAAGTTGCGTTGCATATGATGTACAAAACAAAACCAGGGAAAATAATGTCGCTATACATACAAAAATATCTATATATTAGTAAACAACGCATCTGCAGATAACAATAAGATAGATTACCTGACTTGGAGCCCATGTATACACTTGATTGATTCGCATCAATTCTGGATCACTTTCGATACCTCAAAAAAGTGCTTCAGCAGAGAGTTTTTGTACGATCACAGGGAATTCCGAGGAAATCACCAAATCAAAGATAGCCGGTGACATTGGTTCAAATAAAAGGCTTAATTTGGAGAAACTCTCACCCATTATTTTCATAGCTCTCATCATTGTGATTAGTAGCATTCGAACCACCTAAAAGTACGTAGTTTGAAGAGCTTCTATTCACTGAAAGAAGGAAATAATTACCTCTGGACACACTACAAGTCTACCAGCTCTCGTGTTATCCATCGGGTTGTATACCAACCAAGAGTTCAAATTCAGTAATGTGTTCCCGAATGCATTATCTAAAACCGATAGCACTTTGTTCCACTACCGAGAGTAGGTTTCAGATAACTTACCTACAAACAAATGGGCAAGACTGATAGTATCCGGCAACAAGTTCCAAGCCCACTGACGCATAAGAGTATGCTCCATTGCAGAATAGAGACCGTAATTGGTAGCGACTTGCTAAAATAAAGCTGATCGCTTGGATTTCCAAAACATACATGAGCAAAAAGGAGCTACTCAAGGCAATAGCTTAGTAAATTAGTTGTGCGAATAAAGTTTGCTGAAAACAGTACCTGCTGCGCCATGGCGCTATGTATTGTCATACAGAGACGTAGACCAGCAGGAGTCGGATCATGCGTATGCGATATAGATGCTCGAAAGTTCATTGGGATCGATGGTAGCCTGAACTACGGAACCTTGAAATAACAATAAGTATAACTTTAAAGTAACTAAGTAATGAAAAGAAACGCATCTATCGCTCACCTATAGCACAATAGGTCCAATAACATGTAGCATTGATCTTTCAAACTTAATCCATCCGCAGGAGCCGGAGAAAGAGCTGCCGTTATTGACCTATTCAGTATAGTGATGAAATTCGTGAGGCCATAGTCAAATTCGATGGATGTCAGTATCCTCGCACATGTTTCTAAAAGATGCTGCTGTTAGAATCGACAAACACCACAGTGCTTAACTGACATACAAAGCGCTCTATACACTTCACGCTTAAGATAGTTAATTTGGGAAGAGTAGCTGAATGATTTTGAGACAAGAAGAGGGAACAATGGTTTGAGTAATGACAATCTATGGGCTGCAGGAAAGGAATGAAAGCGAAGAAAAGTCGTAAAAAGCAAAATTTAAACAAAACCAGCCCTAGCTGTCGAGAAGACTGGAATGGTCCTTTTCCTATTCCTCAGGCCACGCTCAACAATGTGACCGGCATTATACGATCCCGACAAAAGGACTTTATATTCCAAAACTAATTTAGAAGAATCATGATGAACACAGCGGACCGTAGCGTTGAACTCACCAACACAAGCTGGACTGGGAAGTCTATCAACTTTATGGAGCGAAACAAAGCACGTCGACAGGAGAAGATTGATTTTAGCTCGCAGAGTCAAAGCGTCGAGGAACTGCAAATGGAAAATTGGAAAAGTACCAAGCTATCGATAAACGGGAGCACCAACTTGCATATCGAAAGCGTCTAGCTTATTGTTTGCAGCTCGACCGTATGGTAATAGATGCGGTTCGTCTGTGGGCTGCCCATCTAGCCGCTGTTGAAATATCGCATGAACGTTTCGAGAAATTGGTGACTCATGTCGGACTGGAACCAAATCAACCTTCCACCTATTTTTCACCATGACCTTATGAACCTATCAATTCTGAAGGTGGGACAATATCACAAGTCATACTGATGCCTACTAGAAACTCACACGCATTATCTAGTACAGCCTGCATAGCTTCATCTGGAGGTCCAGTGTTTGATCGAACAAATTCAATTTGATTGGCTAGGCATTCACTCGGTGGCGGCAAGCCTTCCTAAGAAAGTGCAATACAGTAGCTTTCAAAGAGCAAAATAAACCAATTTCGAAGAAGATAAAGGAGTACCGAGCCATCAAGTATATTCCACATGCAGGCAGCAGCAAGAAATCGAACAAGTTGAGATGGATGATCAGAAGCACCAGTCCAAACGACGTCATCGTTGAAGAGTAGCTGAAATCGATGCGATATATCCACCCCCAAAGATCTAATAAGGCTAAGTATCTCATTGCCACACATTGTACAGTCGAGCCATTTCCTCTATTTGCTCCTTCTGTAGATGTTGTTGGAATGTACCCGCTATTTGCAACATTATCCACATAACTTCATCACGTGCTCTTCTGTATCCAGTTTTCACAAGGACATTGGACAACAAGCTCAGTAGACGAGTGAGGTTTCTGAAAAAGAGCCTGCCAAATCAAGAGGGTAGAATAATGAATAATGCGAGGACTTACATATGTTTTTGCGTAATGCCATACATAATTATGCTCATGAGATTCTCCCACTGGTACCTTGGAATTTCGATCTCCTCGGGAAGCTTTTGAACCTGCAAGAACCAACAGGGAAGATTAATTTTTCATGATTTAAAAAAGTCGTTAGAGAATTTTTCAAGGAGCACGTCCGTCCTTATTTTCAACAAGGAGAGGCAGTGCTTCCACAAATTAGCAAGCAGCGCGCACCGCTTCAAAAAAACAAATTCAGTAGGCTCGCTCATACGCTCATTAAAGACTAAGAGAGTTATAGCGACTATTGCGGCCGACAATTAACCTCCGAAGCACTCTGTTAAGAACGACAGCTCCAAAAGATTGCAGTCAAAGGGAGGGTTGAGTGACAGGACCATTCGTTTCAGAGCTCGGCCATTAAGAACGTTTTGAGAAGGAAGGATTTCTCCTTAATTAGCATTATCCTGACTTAATTCACCTCAGCCATGGTTTCGCTGATAAGTACTGAGAGAATTTCGTCCCACTGAGTTCTGCCATGGGTGACCTGACGCAGAAGGCCCTAAAACTTATCAATTCAACAGAAAAGACTGAACTATTATTTGACGGAGAAAACCTTACCGAAAGCACCTCTTTTCCACGTGGCTGTCTTATGACTGTATAAAGAAGATACGTCTGCGGTGCTCGCAGTTCAGCCTTGTATGGCAGATAGGGAGCACGATGACTAAAAGTGACAAAGTAGGTTTCTTATTCAAGAAGAGCAAAGGGTTGGAGGGATATCAGTAAAATAAACTAATAAATAGATTCAGAAGCAAAAGTATGATTTGCATAACTATAAACAAAAAAGTCTTTAGAAGGACCTTATCTGTGTGGTCAGGTGGTCAATTCGACATGAAGCCGCCGAAGCCGTAAAGGACGGATGTGCAGGGAGAGGGAAAAGAAAGCACCGTCCAATGACGTAGCTGAGCTCAGCCACTGCACGAAAGTACATTATTAGTTCCGATAGACGATGGGCCAGCCGCTTAAACACAAAATAGGATTTTTCATTTAGGAAGCAGCCACGATGCTCACAAAGAAGGAAAAAAGTGATGGAGAATCTTACAGGGAACATATAAGCACGTTTAAGAATTCCACGGCTCAGTTCAGTAAGAGTGAAAATAGGAGGTATTACGTTGAGATCTGGGTCCAAAATCTTCAAGAGAATCTAAATTCAACACAATTAAGATAGAACTCAGAGAAGACTAATTTTGTAAGAAGAACAACGCACTCGTTCAGCAGGCAGTAATTGCCGCCGTTGTTCTGGAGATAATTGGGCTGGGATGCTATTGAACTGCTGGTATATTAGACATCTAAATGAATTTCCGATAGTGCAACCATGAATATTGGCATTTTTCTATTGCGGAATAGCAATCGTCACGTCAAGTGAAAAGTTCCGACGAAACCTTCAGAATGTTGAAATGACTCACTTGAATAGACTCCGTACACCTTTGTAGTCCATAAGAGGTATGTTTTCCTCGATAAAAATCCATTTTTGTGGATCCATAATAGTTCGCAGGGTGAAATCCGCAGTTAGAGCCAAACCTTCGACACACATGCTAAATTATCGAAACATCGTTATCAAGAATTCATGGTTAGACGCCGAAAACATCTCAACTGCTCTATTTCTAAAAGCACTATTACCACTCGAAACTGAACGATATCGTTAACTATATGCTATGTCTGTAAACAACACTTGAAAGGAAACCATTTCAAAGAATCAGGGCTTTCATACTCTCAAATCCTTTTTTATGCAATTCCCTATGATAGTAAAGCTTCAGTTCTAGTCAATAATGCAAATGACCAGATGGAAGCAGTCCTGTTCCCAAGGGGATCGTTAAAATAATGGTAAAAATCAGATTCAACTAACTTGATAGAAAGTACACCAGCTGCATGAGCGTAGTAGAGGATAGCGTCGACGACACGCTCGTACTCCTGCCTCCATTGCAACGATGCTTCGTGCACTATTGTTACGAGTTCCATGAGCAATATGCCTCTTTCTTTCTGCAAAGAACCGGTCTTGATCCTCAGAGCTACATTTAGATCCATTTTCTAAACTGGTTCCACCGGAAGATAAAACACAGTCTTACTTCAGATACTGCCGCCCTCATCAGACTCCCTGTTTGTATACCACTTTATGAGAGCAATCTTACAAGAGAAAACGCTGCCTACCAAACCCTCTGGTGTGTTTCCCTATTCGAATCACGGACCTTTTAGGCTCATTGAGCCGCAGGTGTAGTGCACTTCCGAAGGGCTCGGAAACATCAAACGGAAAAAACTGACAAGTGTCTCGAAATGAACTACCCAGCTTGAGAAAAGCTCTCTAAGCTTGTTTAAACAGTCGGAAATCATACCTCATCCATTTTACTCAAAAGAACCACGGCTTGAACGCCAAGCATTTCATCAAAATCCTTATTTGCCGTCTGCATTTGCCAAAATACTACTTCAAGAAAGTTTTCGTGCTGAAAATTGAGCAAATAAAAATGCTTAGTGAACAAAAATTCCAGTAGTCTCCATACCACGAATTCGATGATGCATCGTCGTAGACGTTCGATATCCAGCGGCCTTTGTGGAGCCTCATCGCCTTCTTTTAGAAGAAGAGATTTATCCTTATCATCCTGCCCATCCGACGCCTGACCGGCCGTAGCCGACATAGCAATATAGTGCTTCGCTGAAACTTCCAGCAGCCAGTTATTAGGCGAACCCACAAGAACTAGTAAGTAGTGTCTTCCCACGAAAACAAAAAACAAAGCTTAACACAGTCTTATTATCCATCCATTCTATCATATAAATCTACAGTGGCATGTCTACTCAGTATGCAACAAACGCATATTCATATTTTACCCGAGGGCCTCCCATACTTTGATTTCAGGGTGAAAATGCAGATAATCCGAATCCAAAGATACCAGCCTCTATTGGGGTTCAACACCAACACAATCACCAACTACCATCAAAAAACAATAATAGAAACGTTAGAATAAGTTTAAAAAACTGTGGACGAGTCTACAAGTCTACGCAACAATACGGTCACTATTTTCTTCTTGACGTAATAATGCAGCCATCCCAATTTTTGCAGTGTTCTGCTTGCCTTTTTTCGTAAATATTAATAATAGCAAATTGGATTAATTAGGGTTTTATCTTATTTTCATGCTACTATTTTCAAAAATCTTTAAACTTTTCAAATATCAGATATGAGCCTGCTGGATGTTGACGGCCTTCCTCCGGAATTTTTGCAACCCGTAGAATTTGAAGAAGTTGAGCTAGTTGAGGTCAGTTTGCTTCATGTTTCAGCAAATAAACGATTTTTCAAACGAATATTTTAGAATGATCTGGATCTGGAGCCAAACAATGAAGTTGGAACAGTTGTCTACGTTAATAATGATACTAATAATTTTGTACCTGATGAAGTATACCAGTGGGCTGATGGAACTGTCACCATTGAAGAAGTCGTTGGTGACAATGTGGAAGAGGTATTATTCTCAGACTTCCTTAATTTCTTGAACTCCTCTTTTTTCTCTGTTCGTTTGTGTTATTTGTGCTGCCCCATAAGTTTGCTTGGTATTATTTATGCCCACTATTGTAAAGTTAATGGTTACAGGTTGCTCTCGAACCATTTCTCGATGGGGCCGATGCAGTTTATAACGATCCTCAATTTAGGCGAGTTGTCATCGTCTATTAGTGATTCCCGGACAATTATGGATCTTGCTAGGATTCAGCTCACGAAAGTCTCATTTTTTGACTGAGCTCTAGGTAGCGTAGAAATGTTGACGTCCCTTTGAGATGACATTTAAAGTGCCTTGATCGGTGTTTTAAAAATAATCAGCAGCTGAAATCGCGCCTCATCTGGCACAATGTGCCAGGAAGTTTGTAATAACGAAAATGCCTCATGGGCCTCTCTTGGCTTATTCTGAATGTCGAAATGGGAACTTCTCACTCAATACTAATTCTTTAAAAAGGCAAACGGTCCGCTAGACAGCTTTTATGAACTGTGCAAGCTCGTAAAAAGTGTGCTCGCTATATTCTGTCTGATAAATCGTTGTCAGTCATCATCACTATTTTCGTAATTTCAGTTATGAAGAAGAGGAAGTGGATATTGTTACTGTGGAAGCATCTTTCACCGATTCGAATATACCAACGACTAACTCACACTCTGCTCATTTCGTTGACTGTAAGTCACTCGAAGAAGCATGCTACTCTCCAGAGTAATACTCCGACATGATCAAGTGTTTCATAGGTGATGGTATTGAGTATGTGGAAGCAGGGCTATACCCCGTTGGAAACGAGCCCCTCGAGGACAGCGATGTTGTAACGGTCGGAGATTCCTTGAATGAATGTGAAATGCTCGACGATGCTGGAACGTTAGTTGAGTTTGAAGCTGTACCAGAAGAAGAACCGATGAATACTGGGCGTCGGTACGTTTTCCTTCTTGATTTTTCATTTGTTTGGTTCATAAGCTTCATCTGTTTTATTAGTTCTAGACAGCTTTTCTATAAAATTTTTGTATTTTATAACTGTTTTCAGTTCGATTCAAATTTGGTTTGCTTTAGTTTTTTCATTTATGACTACCGAATAGCTTCGTCATAATTGTTTTTATTATTTAACAACGTTTTGCAAAAACATTATGAATCGTCTTACCGACTCATTCTATAGAAAACCGGCCACGATTGTGCAGTGCGAAATATGTGGGGTTGTGCTGAAGCATCCGTCAAAAATAGAGGTAAAATAGAATTTCCTTCATATGATTGTATTTCTGTTTTGAGAACAATGTTGCTTATTATTCTTTCTTACCCATAGAAGCCAGGAATTCAGGAACTGCAACCTTTACTTTTCTAGGCCCACATGCGGACTCATACAGGCGAGAAACCGTTTGAATGCAATTTGTGTGGGGCGAAGTTCACGCAACGCACTCCAATGTTGAACCACGTCCGAAGACACTTAGGTCAAATGCCATATGTTTGCAGTTACGGGTGCGGAAAGAAATTTGTAAATAATGCACAGAAGAACGCTCATGAGTTGAGGCATCAGGGTAGTGTGAGTTACTTTCGCGCTTACAACTCTTTTATGTATGTCTCTTCCACTGATAATTGGCTAGGCTTTTCATTTTCAATATTGCTTGTTTTCGAACTCTTTCTTCCTATTGTTCGACTATCTACTACCATTTGTGAAGAATGCCACCTCAAGTTCTTGATTTATTCTGAAACTTGCTTACTACTTTTGTCATTTGTGTTATAGCGGTAGCGCTAGACAATCACTGAAGGTCACTCTCTTGCAGAAACGAGCCGGTCCTCCTCGTCCTTATCTGAAACCGCCGAAGCGAACAATACCTACCAAAGCCCCTCCAAAGCCCCCTATTTTACGGGATTGTAAATCGGAAGAAGAGCGTTCTCCGATGATTGATTTGGCCCCACCTGTCGGCCAAATCGAACCACCTATCTCTGCAACAGCCAGCAAAAGGTATAATTCTTTGGATGCAATCGTAAACTCGAAGCTACTTGATCTGACGCTTCCTGGCTCTCTAAACGCATCAATCGTTGAGCCTTGTTTTTAATGCTACCCTCATAGACTTTGTATCCGTGTCAAGTGTATTTTAGATTGGACGAGATTATTGAATCAGTGGTCTCTGGTGTCCCTGTTAAAAAAAGGAAAATAAGAGCAAGTCGCCCACCGATGCTCGTTCAATGCCAAATCTGCGGCCTGATGCTGAAGCATGCTAGCAAGATTAAAGTAAGTGAAAAGGTGCAATATATTATTCGAAAAAGAGCAGGACCGGAGGCTGATCATTAATAAGTAAAATCTCATTAAGTCTGCAGAACTATGTGTATTGCACCCTACATTTGATGATACGCTATTAAGTAATCTTTGTTTTGCTCTAGGCCCATATACGTACTCATACCGGAGACAAGCCTTTCGCTTGCATGTATTGCAACCAACGGTTTAGCATATCCGGCACGTTAAATATGCATATCAAAAGGAAGCACACCCTTGGTAACCTTTTTTATTAGTTTTGTGAAGTACATCATTAATGTTATTGGTTTTATTCAAGGTGAGAGGCCGTATGTTTGTACTTGGGAATGTGGAAAAAGATTTGTCAGCCTTTCTACTAGAAACGAACACGAGAGAGTAGTGCATGCTGGCGCAAAGAGATACGAATGTACAGTCCCCGGTGAGAATTGTCAGTTATGACATTATTTTACTATCTTCCTGAAGCAAACTTTACTTTTCTACTCATTTTCAGGCTTTTGCATTTGGTATCCCGTATCAGTGAATAGAATTTAGGTTGCTCCCGTATGTTCAGTCGGAGGCAATATTTGATGCTCCACCGTCAAAAGGAACATGGGCATTTATTCAAACCTATATTTGATCCACAGGTAAGTTTTCTAACTGGTCGTTGTGATGGAAATACTTCTCCTTTTTTACTTTCGCTGTTGGTTCTTAGATTGAATCCATTCCTGTGTACTTTTTTTCCTTTTGCTTTTTCTTGATTTGGAACAGTTTCCGAATAACCATTCATTTCTCTTGTCACTGAATATAACGATACCCAAGCGACATTCACCGTTTTCCAATTTCGTCTTAACATCTAGGGGGTAGTTCATGACAGAAGTCGCCGGCAAGCCGGCTCATCGGTGGAGGTTCAAGAAATCCCATGTATCCGTATCTGGTTGGGATAAAAAGAAACTATTCCGTCTGCACTGATTGTTCACTGTTCTGCCGACGCCCACTGTTCACTCAGATGTATATGTTTATAGGAAATCGCGAAAGCTGAAAAGGAAGCTGATAGAGAGTTACGTCTAGAGCAGCAAGAAAACCTGTCTTCTCAGTATGGCCAACCTGACCATGAGGTGTGCAAGCTATTCACAAAAATGGTGGGACTGTTCGTAGCCTATTTTTCAGATTCTCGTAGATCCTACTACAAATATGCTGGTCCATGTGTCAGAAGATGGTATGGTGCTTGAACCAGAACTTGAGCAGCATCCGTTCATGCAGGGCGAATTTGTAGAAGACAATGAAGAAGTTGCGCTTGCGGAGGTATGAATTTGGCCTTATGTGGTGAACGCTCTTCACTTTGAATTTTTAAAATAAGATTTTCTTAATCCGTAAGCCTTTTTCAGTTCATGGGCAATGAAGTGCCCGATACTAACCCAGTCAACTCATATCTAGATACTACCTCTAAAGTTATTCGGTACATGCCATCGGACATAGGATTGGAACCAGGTTCTTCTGGCATTCTTGGCGTTCCTTTACTTGAAGAGGAAGAGGACTTCGATGGAGATGTTGGAAAAATAACGCAACAATCATGTGAAGGGATAGCGAATTGCATCAAAGAAGAGGTGCGACGTCTTGTTTTCCATTTTTCCATTTTTTTCCTGATTCTTATTAAGTAACCTTTACTTTTCAGGCAGACGTTAACGGTAGCTTCACCCTACCGGCAAGAGGACGAGAGGTGAGCATAACGAGAAAAAGGTCTGCACGGCCGTCTATTCTTGCCCGGAGGCAGTGACTCTTTCGAGGATAATCACATTTTTATTTATATGTGCACAGCTGATCTCAGGAGCTCTCGTCTTACTCGTGCTTCTTTTATAACCCACCGATATTGGTGACGTCGAACTGCGGGCAATGTATTTAATTTGTTAAGCTTTAATCTGTTGAATCTGTTGGCATCTTGGAATAGTTTAAAGATTATAGCCTTTTGTTGTTGGAAGAAGCACTCCATTGAGGAGTATTTGTTTTCCGGTGTTTTCTCAAAGTAAAGAGTTGTTTATCGCAGTTTGTACTGTTCACAATCCGGTTTCTTCCGTGAGAATGTCAAGTATCGTATTGTTCATTGTTGGTTAATCAATCTAAAAATAAGTTATAGATTATTCTGATTGCAGAATGTTCGATGAGGCGGCAACTGCTGTCGGTACATCTGGAATGAGTTATATTAATTACGAAAGTCCTTCCCATACGACGGTAGAGGAGCTTGAAGAAGCAGAGGTAACGAAAATAATGCTACTGATATTGAAATCTCTTACCAATAATTCTGTCTTTACAGCTCGTTTTGTCTGCAGAAATAGTCACAGAAAAAGAAATATATAAATCTCATATTATTGATGTTGAAGCAGTTGATCATATGGAACCATACGATTATATGGAAATTAGCAAGGTCCGTTGCTTTTACAGTTTATATAACAGAAGAGGTTAGAATTTTGTTTTCAGCGTCTTTCACAAGGAGAAAATGAATCGAATTATGAACGGAGCTCTATACGAAAATATCGAATGCTCCGGCGGAAACCAGCACAAACATTTTATTGTCGGCCATGTAATAAAGAAATTAAATATCCTTCAAAAATTGCTGAACATTTACGGAAGCACACTGGTGAACGTCCATATCAATGTCAAATATGTGGCGCTGGTTTCTCGCAAGGACATGTGTTGAAGGTATGTATGGGTCAGTTTGTGTTGGTTTTCTCTGAATTCGAGCATTTGTGGCGACTATTCTCGTGTTTATTGTTATTGTTATTTATTTGTGTTGCAGCGGATTACTTTGTTTTTATCCTTTTTTCATAAATTGCTCATTGATATAATGAAACTCGCTCTCATATCATTCTCTACAGGTACATTTGCGAAGTCATCACGGCGAGTTGCCGTACAAGTGCTCGTACTGCTCTAACTCGTTCCCGTCGTTAGCTCAAAAGAAGCAACATGAAAAGGTAGGTTCAGGTGGCGCTTGTGGTGTCTAACGTTTGCCAATGATTTTCATTTTCTCTTATTCTAGAGCCATTACCAACAAGATGATAAAGGCCCTGCACAAGAGCAGAAGGTGTTAGCCCAAGAAAGTGTTGAAACGGATGAGAATGGAGAAGCTGTTCACGTTGGACAGGTCGCTGTCGAGACTCACATCTATGCATGTCCCGTAATTGAATGCGGCATGCAGAGTCACAATAAAGAAGAGGTTAGGTAGTACAAACCAAGAAGAAATATTGCGAAACATTTGTGTTTAGAATTAAAAAGGGTTATTTTGTGCAACGAAGGAGGAGTGCCTGGGTTTGAGGCTGTAGGTACGTAGAACCTTAGGCAGATGTTGGTTGTTCGATAAGATAAGTATTTGGATAAAAATGGCACTGAACTAATGCCGTCGTAAGGATTAGTGAAATGAGAAACTAAGGCCAATTCTTGGTCATTCGGTTTAGATTCCCTTTTTCTGATTTTGTCCTGGAGCGTATACCTTGTGGCACTTTCTCTTTAAAATAGATGATCTGCGATCATCCCGCGTTTTTATTTTTGTCGATGCCATTATTACACAATGAGAAGTTGTAAAATGCTGCTATCCCTGTACTTGATTCGTATAATCGCCCACGACGATTCCCTCGCTCTGGCGGAGGCGTGTCTCACACTGGATCTCTGGGTGTATATAGTTTAAGTTATTACCTATTCGTATTCCGATCTACCACAGACGTATTCAGTCCGTGCTCGACTATAATGCGTATTCTGCTACTCTCCCTTACGTGCACATAATTCTAATAAACCTCCAAATACTCGATTAGGAAGGTAAAAACGACGTTCCTCAATGCCTCTATTGATTCGTTGAATTGAATAAGCTCTCATATCTTTCAAAGAAGGTTCATTGGCTAGCTTTCGGCAGAAAATACTTTTTCTAAGGAAAGTTGACCATTAAAGCCTGTTCTGAGAAAATGAAAACTCATTCAGCCCGCACTCAAGAGTAATTTGCTTTTTTGTTGCTCGCATTCTGAGCCAAGCATCGAAGAGCACAGCCAGTATTGCTTCAGTACATGGAACTTTCAGCTTCTGCTGCGATGATTCCACGTGTTGTGTTGTCTAGCCCATTTTCTGTCACTTCATATGCAAAACCGGATTATTCTATACCCCTCTCAGTCTCACCATTCTGACACTAATCTATTAGTCTGTACTTCATTAGATGCATTGGCTCTTTAGCTTCGATTCTGCGTCGAGCTGAGTAGGACAGTGAAAGCGTCAGTTCATTAAAAAAGAAGCAAAAAGAAAAATTAACTCGGATACATCATAGATTGTTATTTATCTGGGATGCATCTCACTAGGACTTTTGTCGGTTTCCGCTCTTGTAGAATCTTTTGCTACTAAAAGCCTCTATGTTCAAAGGTAGCAAGTTGATGCTTCTGAACAAATAGTGCCACCATCTATCACCATGTGCCACTCAAAGCTCTTGTTACCGTTATGAATGTAATGATTTCTACGCAGATGTGGTCACTACTCGGGTTTCTAGCGAATTAGAGCAGGTTGAATAAATTCTTAGAAGGTTAAGCACATCTGAATAGCTCATAGATGGATGTGATTATTTCAGGTAGAGGAGCACATTGCCGTTGTGCATGGAGAAATGCAGGAGTGGATCGAAGCTGGAGCTGAAACTGCCGTGTATGGCGATGGTGAAGAAGCCATAGTGATGAATGAAACAGACGAGAGTAGGAGTCAAATTGTCGATACGGAACAGCATCCAATCCTTGTTGCGGAAGATCAGCAGTACGAATACTACCCCTACGAAGAGACAAGTTAGTTTTCGTCTCAGCAGAAGTTTTCGCTCTGAAATATCAATCCATCTCATTTTTATAATTTCGCTTACCATAGTAGCGGCTTGAAATATCATCGCAAATAAACGGCGAGACACAATCGGTGCATGTTTACTAACAAACTCGTAGCTCCTTTTTAGGTATTGTGATAGATGACTCCCGTGTAAATGGAGTGGAGCTTCAGGAACCAAAATACACTCTAGATAATGGCATTCATCAAGCGCTCGAAGGCACTGATGAAAAGTACCCTGCCCATCAGGTTTGTTTCTTACCTACTCTCTTCTTTTCCTGATAAATTGAGGAATGTAAAATTTGTTTCATTCAATTGGTTTTTAGTTATACGATCACTTCACCTACATTGATGACCTTAATGTGCCCCCACCCACGGAGGAAATTGAGGTTTGAACTAGGAAAGTTATTTCCTAGTCTTCAGTGATTACTAATTATTCGGTGATAGGTCGAGACATCAGAACAACAGCAGTATATGCTCGAAGTTGGACCCACATCGCATTTACCTGTACAACAAACTATCATCTATGACAGTAATCCTGAGTAAGTTCTATCTGTTCCTCTTGGAGGCTGGTATTCCAGCATTTTTCAACATTACACTGGCAACACGTTGATATAGCCCTTAAGATCGTCTCACAACCATGCCCCAGTAACCGAGTTTTGCGTCGCGTCTCAACCTCTATACAAAATGAATTCTTCCAGGAATGGAATCGGCATGTACGACGTCAATCTGACACAAGATGGCAGTGGAGACCAGCGCGTTCGTGTTCTTGTCGATCCAAAACCCCCGAAAAAGGGGCGGCTGACGTGTGATGAATACTATGACAGAGCAATTGTGCGTCACATATTCATAAGCTTGCAGCATCCACCAGTTTTATTGGGAACATCTCTTTTACTCGCACGTTATTCGAGACTTTTAGAATAAGAACATGCAAGAGATTGAAGTTGACGCATCGGTGATAGAAATGGCGGCCCCTATACATCATGTGAGTATGATGACAGACGAGGGTCCAGTGGTGATAGCACCGGCGGGCGGTGGAAGAATACGTCGAAATCGTTTGATACAATCCCAATCCGATCGACCTCATGGAGCTAGGAATCTGGACTGGATCATCGATGCAGTTGCTCGGGTGAGTGATCGAAAGACTTGCAATTGGGTTCTAATAAGGGGCTTGCGCATTTTCTTCTCGTATCACTCACCCTTTCTCCAATGATTGTGGGGTAAACCGAACTGTACACCTTTTCCAACTAGGATATTATCTGTCCAGTCAAATTGTTGTCAAAATATAAATTTTCACTACGTTTAGGGGTTGGACATAGATTCGGCAAGTCCACACAATCGGCGAAAACCAGTTATGCACAAATGTCAATACTGTGGTCGAGTCGACAAGTATCCCAGTAAAATCAAGGCACATCTGCGTACCCATACTGGAGAGAAGCCCTTCAAATGCGACATATGTGGTATGATGTTCGCACAAAGGACTCCTATGCGTTTGCATGTTCGGCGGCATTTGGATCAAAAACCGTAAGTGCATGGGGTAATCATCAATGTTTTTCAGCAGGATCGCCTGCTGTCACAGTTTTATAAGCTCATTGTGTGATTATAAAAAATTTAGGTACATATGCACAATAGAAGGGTGTGATTTGCGGTTTGTGTCTGGTGCATTGCTCAATTATCATCAACAAACTAAACACTTTTTGACGAAAAGGTGAGTGTAGTGTGAATCAGAGACTACTGTAAAGTAGGCCACAGAACTTTTAAGATTGTAGATTATAAAAAACACATCTTTTAGGGTTCTTGGGATATTTTGTGGGATTAGGGTTATCTTTGCACTCCTCTTTTCTCCTTTTACTCCCCTTCTTTCGGTGTCTTCTTTCGCCAAAAAGTGTTTATAACCTGTTACAGATATATCTGCTTGAAAGGCTGTGGAAGATTCTTTGCAAGTGCCAGAAATCAGCGGAATCATGAAGCAAGATGCTTCTACAACACTGAGCAGGCTCATGATTTTGGCGATGCCATATATGAACAGCTAGTTTATAATGATCAAGAAGAGGAGGAAGCTAGTGATCACGAAGTATGTACTTCTCTTTATTCCTCTGAAAGGGTGTGTTCAGTCCATTCGGTTGTTATCTGTCGCTGTATTAAGAATAGCCTTTTGGCCGGGAACTTGATTGAGTTTAATAGAGGAGGAGGTTCGAAAAATCATAGGCAATTACAATGTGTGCAAAAGATTTCGCACTTACTAGCCACAGCGCAGCGAACAGCAAGAATACCTAAAATTCTTTCACAGAAACTCTGATCGCTTGGAGATGATTGCTAGCTATTCTCTCCGTTTTTCTAAGCTTAACCGAGCCTCATGCCTGAGCCTTTCTATATAATGTAATTTACCATTTGTCAAGCTTCGATACCATTTTTCTTATCATTTGTGGAACAACTCATCTGTCTCAAAGCTCACTTTACTCTTGCTCATAAATTAGGAATTACAGAGGAGAGAAGACATTTATGAGCACCTGATTGTCTGCTTATCTGTTTCTTTTTTTTTTCTGAAAAATTTCCAGGAAAAAGTGAAAGCGTTCAGCGTGAAATGAAACTATCCTAGTTCCTCATTCTTCGATATTCAGGTAAACGACGAACTTGAACAAGCACTAGAGTCTGTGGAACATGCGTTGACGGTACCTCAAGAATCTCTAGAAAAACCATTAGCTGAAGAGAAGGTTTCATTGAGTTGACTTGAGTCAAGGATTCACTGCGTTGTGTTAGATGTCTCTAACATTTACTGGAGCTTCCGTATGAGAGTGTTTGTTCCTTTTTTTCTTGTGGGTTCTGATTCTAGCTACCTTACGTTAGTATTATATCACTGTGATTGATTTGCCAATTAATTTTTTCATACTGAATTCGATTCATATCAAGTAGCCAAAGAAATGCTGTAGCGCTCTCTCTGTCCCTCGGTGAGGCAAATGCTGTTATTTTCCCAATAATGCTGCGAAAGCAGCTTTTGTTAGGATGTTTATTTGTATTTTTTTGTTGTGATTTTAATCTGTTCCAAAGTATTTTCGTCTTTTTGTTGCCTTTCAGTTTAGCATCTATCACGCGTGGATGCCGACTTTTTCTGTGACCATTTCTTTAATAGGATACGGGTTTGCCATATTTGAACTGGATCAATGCCACTGTCTAAATACGTTTCGTTCCTTCGGTTAATTGAGGATATATATGTCGTGGTAGTTGCCAGCTTAATAATAAACAGATTTTCTAGGTTTTGTCAATTCTTTTGTTCTTTTTTTGAATAAAATTTCCTGATGAGTTCTAGTTACTTGCTGTTTACTAGCATGGAATGTAATGAGAATGAATGCGAGTTGTGGAAAGAACCGTGAAGTGGTATGGGTAGAAAAACATGAGAGGGTGTGGAAATTGCATTAATTCTCCCTAACGGTGTTTCCTATCTCCCTTTTTGTGAAAAATATTTTTTGTAAGATTCTGGATGATCTGTCCACCTCTAACCGCGGTAGGTTTGGGAAGTTTTTTAGTAATTTTTTGAATGACAAAATTTTGAATGAAACTCATTTGAAGGTCTAGGAGTACGCATCATAAGGGAAAATACTGGAAGGATAACATAGCTCGGATTCGTTCCAACACAATGTCGGGCGTTGTCATGGAAACCAAAGCAGAGAGCCTGCAAATGGCGGTCAACTACCCTCCACATTGTTTCATTAATGCTTTGATTCTGGCTATTTTGGCTAGGTACAGCAACAGCCGAATGTGATTAGCTTTTTGTTTTCCTAGGGCTTCCTACGATAGCATCGGAATAGGCTTTTTTATTCGCTGACTACGGCATTGGAGGCACCTTTTGCAGTTACTCCCATCCCAGTGTTGTCCAACAAGCGTAGGTATTAAAAGGCTTTGAAAAATAAGGTTGACTCCCAAAAAATAGCACGATTATAAATAAATGGACTGAAAAGCATTTCTTCGATCTGTTGATTTTGAAAAAAAATGAGCCAAACTCAAGGATAGGACGTATGGGCCCTTTTTCGCAATAAATCGTAGCTAAGATTCAATTCTACTTTGATTTTGTTCGTTTTTTCGTTCTATACCATAAATTTAATGGACTTTTGCTGCAAGGTTCTTTACAAAGGCGGGGCTATGGTGAGAGGCGGAGCTATGAGTGCTCGGTGACCCAGCAGCTACGGTCGTTTTCAGTTCATCTTACACTATGGAAATGCTGTAGATGAACCCCGCATTTCAAAACAATTGCATCACACCCTTGCAGACTTGGTTTCATGGAGCCATATCCTTTCCATGTGAGAAGAAAGGGTCCTGACACAGCAGGGCGACCTCGTTTCAACGTACCTTGGCGTCCTTGGCATGTGTCGACCATGCCGACCATAACTGTATTGCAGCGATCAAAGCCTAGTGCACGTCGATGAAGACTATTTCAGGTAATGCTTTCCGAGGTACACCTTCATTCATTGGTAATCGAACCGAAGAAACCGCCACCTGCTGAACATACGGATGGCTCGACGATGACTGATCCTTTGAAAGTTCGAGATGTTGAGACGGACCCGATGGAGAGACGATCAATCGCCGTAGGAACGGAGGCTACTGAGGAGAAAGCAACAGCCGACGGAGTGATAATCAAAGAAGAGGTAAATTCATACTACATATTGTTTTCAGCAGGGATTTCGAAGTGGTAAGCACCTATCACCTACCAAGATAGTTCTGGAAATCCGAAGAAAGTTTGGCTACTTGGTACAACTCGTGAAGGCTAAAGGTTCAGCTATGTGCTATTATCCTTGACCAGGAGTCGTGCTCAGTAGAGTGTCCCTGAAAGTTTTATTTATTTTATGCTTTCTGGTTTATGGTCAAGACCAATCCGTTTTGCGCGGTTGCCGTATCTTTACGGTATATTTATTTATTTATTTATTTCATACGCTATATCTGAGCCTTGGGCGAATATTCTCATTGCCTCATCGATAACCATTTTCAGACTATTGCTCTGATCGAATCGTTTCTGCATGACTCGATGAATTCGCAAAAGATTTTCGATCGCCTGGAGCCTTTTCACAAAAACAGTCTCGTCCGGCTACAACCGATACGATCAGCGGCGGTTCCAGTGGTGCTGAATTCATTATATTTCCAGAGTATTTTTTATCTGCCCTATTGAATGATAAATTCAGTGATCTGAGGGTACTGTAGGTGCGATGGGCGGAACTCAATGCCCCGAAGGAAGGACAGTACATCCCCAGAATCAAAGAAAACAAGGGTCCAGATAACATCTATCGGGATGAGGGCATTTATGGAAAGTTTTGGTCCTGTCGCTTACGTACTTCCCTAGATTCTTCCCGAGAAGAGGCAGCTTCTCGTACTAAATTGGGCGGGGTTACCTATAGGGCAGTTTCAGGATGTCAGCTACTGAGTTGATGTTCGGCAGTGTGTGAGCCTCAAGGGCGTATACTCATCCTATTTCTGGCAATAAGGATGTCGTTGAGCTTTCCACTGTAGCCCCTTTAAACTAACGAAACCGGTCAAAGTGAATAGTGAATACCTTGACTTTGCAACTTACAGGTTAAAAGGTCAGGGGCGAAGTTCCCATTCGGCATATGATTGGTCGCCACAACTGATTTCACCCTTTTCAGCTAACTACCGAAACTCTGCCAGTTTGTTCCCTTTCATGTGGTTCAGCAGGACGGACAGCGATCTTAATTGGTGAATCGGAACATGATACATGGTGTTCTCATGCTGGAAAAGTAATACTTGCCCATCGGAGCAAAGTAGGTATACAGCAATTGAAGAAAATATTGCATTCTATTTTGAACCCACCCGAAGTAGTGGTTTTCGTGGTGTAGCGTTGCTATAGGAAATGAAAAGACGATTCGACAATGGCCATTACAGATCACCACGATACCTCTGGCTGTGTGCCCAGCGTGTTCAACATGGTCATCACAGGGATTGCTTGCCGTTGGTGATGTTGCCGGTGACGTCCACCTTGTCGCCAACGACACCATTCTCGCCTCTTTGAAGGTATGGACTTATCTTTAACGGGTGGTTGTCTAATGGCAAGGTGCGCCGTTAACAGGATATGATCCATGTATCCACCCTAAAATTCCATAGATAAGAGCGGTTGAAACTACCGGTGAAAAATGAATTGGAATAAAATTGGAATTGTGTGCAGTCACCCTCTAACTTAATGGATGGATAAATTAAACTTCGAAGAAGAAGTTAAGAAGAAGCTCCGCCCCTCAACTCTAAACCCCGCCCACTTAATAAACAATTCATATAGAAAAANCAATAATGCTGCGAAAGCAGCTTTTGTTAGGATGTTTACTTGTATTTTTTGTTATGATTTCGATTTGTTCCAAAGTATTTTCGTCTTTTTGTTGCCTTTCAGT
>UZAF01016457.1:7700-19416 GCA_900617895.1 Haemonchus placei | reverse complement strand
TGGCTAGTGAATCACTGTATAAGCCGTTCATTTCTCTGAGATTCCCATTTGAAAAAAAAAACGCGCGGCGCACTCGAAATGGTACAGTGTCATCAGAAACCTTACCCTCCATCGCCTATCGATTTTTTCTATCATGTAAAAGATAATTGGAAAGATTCATTTCAGGTCCACTCGCAGGCAGTCTCCGCTCTCGATTGGATATCTCATTTACAACTGATATCATGTGGAACTGATGGCCATATAGCTGTTTTACGCATGAAGGGAACAACTCTTGAAGTTGACAAGGTATGAAGGCCTTGAAAAGGGAACTTCCTTTTACCCACATCCTGGGACAACATCAATAAACAAAACAACAAGCACACTATGGTACAGGCGCTGATTTCGCAAAAACCATCTCCCATATACGGGTACGGGTGAGAATTAGCCATTTTTAAACTGACGGTAAGTCGCTGTGCTAATTTGGCCAAAGTTTTTGGAATTCTATTTCTCTAGAAAGCAAAAATAAAGGGTATCAACGTGGCTAGCACGGGTCGCCACATACCCACCGACCTATTTTCACATCCTAGAGGCTAAGGAGGCACTTCCTGGCCCATTTGAATGCGTATGTGGCCGATACAATGTCTTGCGGTGGCTAGCAGATGTTCAAGTCAGTGCTTTTATCCTCCCGACGAATATGGTACCAGGTAACCGACCCCGAATGGATGGAAAGCTTGATACGCTTTGGCGGATATCGATCCGGGATCCAAATCCGCGACCATGCGTGTGTAAAGTGCGCCACTTGCCACTACACCACCTCCGCCTTCATTGTTTGGCATAGTACCCAAAATTGAGAAAGATTATTAAATAGCGTAGGAACAAGAACCAGATGGAAAATTCACTTCCTATCTAACGTAATCTTTGACCGATTTCATTCTTTAGTAACCATTCCGAATTTCAGTCGCTACGACTTTCCGTAACGGATCTGCCACGGAAAATTCGCAAGTCATCATCATCAGCAAAATCCCTTTCAATTGTTGCAATGAGCAGGTGAATAAGTGCGAAAAACGAAGGGGTAAAGAGCACAGAAATAAGAACTCTTTTTCGAAGAAGGGTTGCGCCATGTATCCCACCTCCTCTTAGAAACGTGGCGGCAGACGAATGCATGGCGCAACCGAGAGTAGCTTCCAACTTACCCCACAAAGAAAGCTTTACACATCATGCTAATTGCAGATCTGGGCCAGAAGTGTGCATCGGCAGTGAAACGGGCGGTTTGTGGCTCGTCTCGGTGCCGGATCTTCGACTAAAAAGCATCGTCAGTGAACCACAAGCAGTCCAATCAATACTGTATCTCTCACCATTCATAGTTCTATGCGGAGACATTGAATCGACTACGTTACTTCTCAACGATGGCTCATTTGTCGACACGCTGCCAATTGGTGCCGTCCATCAGTGCAAAGCTGACGAAGAACTGCTAGTCGTCGCCGATGGGACGCAGATCCTCATCTATGATGTTTCAACAAGAAGTATTATGCTCAGCGAAAAGCGACCGACGCAAAGTATGAACGTCTCACCACAAGGCGATCTCATTATACTTAATGATTGTGAACTTGTCACCTATAGACTTATGAAAAGTAATGTATAAAGTAAACGTAATTGAGTAGCCTATTCATGCCAACTATAACTATTTTGAAAGTATTTCTGCTACTGTAATATTGCCCAACGAATGATGAGTGAATAAAATGGATGAATGAATAAAAGATAAATGTAGTGTCCTATTTGACGCTCACAGGAGGCGTTCATAGTACCTGCGACTTGCAGCCGGGGTCAGGACATAGGCGTCGGCGTCGCTCTATGTATGCACTCACATAGTCGCCTATAATGCACTACATTCACCACATTCGTGGCAACATTATTTTAGCGATTATTTTACAGCTGTAAAACGGTAGGGATTTGGAAAAGTTGATCAGCAACGACAGTATGTGTACGCTGCTATCCCATACTCTCAGCAATCGTCTGTTCCCGAGCTTACTCCATTCGAATTCATAATGTATTCTATACAATCACATCTAGTAGTAGAGTAAAGGATAAGAGGATAAAATCGTGAGGCGTTAATCAGTCCCGTCCGAGCGATGCGCCGCGCATTCGACTTCTATTCAGAATCCGAGTGACGTATTGAATGGGTATGTGGCCTATACCAAGATTTGTGGTGACCAGCCGATGTACAAGTCAGTGTTTTCATCCTCTCAAACGAGCTTGATGCCACTTAACCGACCTTGGAGGGATTGAAGGCTTGGTCGGCCTAGGCGGATATCGATACGGGATTCGAACCCGTGACCGTGCGTGTGAGATAGTGCGCCACTTGACACTACATCACCTCCGTTCTAGCGGTACTTATCAGTAAAATTTTGCATATTCCTCGATTTCTTTTTCTTCTGATCAAGTAGGCTATGTACAACGCCAGATACCCTTGTAATAGACTATTTGCGCTAACCCTCAGCATCCTTTGATAGTTAACGAGCTCCAATGAAGTTTGCTTGGGCGGGAGATTTGACGCTAGCCGTCTGTTTACAAATCCATGTTTTATTGATAGGCTTGCTGTTTTTTGGATCTGTTTTAGGTGTTGCTGTGTATTTTTAGTTATTTGTGATCATTACTATTGTTTGTTATCTCTTTTATTCCAAAAAAGTCTGCTCAAAATTCATTTATTGCAGCTCTTTGACTTTTTTCGCGTGAGAGTTGTGGAATACAGTGGTTCTATTTCGTTTTATTTTGTGATTTCGACTCTTTGCTGTCTTAAAAAGTTGATATTTTCAGTATTTATTTGTTTACAGGTCAATAAAGGTCGTCATGACTGCTCAGGTCTTCCCTGAAGAGGTGAATCATGATGAGATGAAATATTTGGATCAGATTCGTGAGATAATGGCGAATGGCAAGTTACGTACTGATCGAACCGGCACCGGAACATTGTCCATTTTTGGAATGCAATCACGCTATAGTCTGCGAAATGGTATGTGCTAAGTCCGATGATGTGCTGCTTTTTGCGCCCGGCGTCGAGGGCGTTTATGGTGTAGTGAAGGAGGTAGCTAACATTCAAATCCCGTGCTATCTTTTCGATCCTGATGCCTTCTGCAACGTATTGCCCCTGAGGGACTGGAGACAAGCGACTTGGGCTNCTTGGGCTCTGCTTAGGAGGGTCAGCTCGCAGCCAACGCTATGTGCTGTGAAAAGAACGTCTGTGTGTCCCGATAAACACAAATACAGAGTGAGGGTGTGGTGGGTTTGCTTTATTGATGAAAGATGGTCAGTGACGCTGCGTCCTATCAAGGAATCGGGGATCAGGTGAACTGGACACCTCCTGCAGTGGCCTATGGACCACGGCGCTTAACGAGTGGGTCGTTGGGAACGATAAACGGGCCCCCAATAGTCAAATTTTATCACGAAAGTTTCAAAGGAAAGAAAAGAATGAGTCAACTTCAATCCTTTTAGACGAGGAGAATCCCTGTACAATAAGCTGTACAAATAGGTAAAGTACATAAACAATTAGCTTGATCTGATGGCATATAGAAAATCCTGATAAACTTGTTATGCAGTTGTAGTATGTTAACTTTTGGAGAAACTTGAGTAATGAAACTATTTCAGGAGTTGTTCCACTACTTACAACGAAGCGAGTCTATTGGAAGGGTATCGTTGAGGAATTGTTGTGGTTCATTCGTGCCGACACCAACAGTAAGCATCTTTCGGAGAAAAACGTAAAGGTACGCATCTGAATTATGATATTCAATCATCCATTATCTTTTGATCTTATCTCTCAATGCTCCTTCTTTTTTGTTTTCAAATCTTGGGCATTCGTTTTGTTGACCTTAGATAAACTCTAAATTGAAGTGTTTGTCTCGAATTTTCTTCTCTTTTCGAATAAAGTCAAAAAACCGTTTTTGTAGCTGAATAGAAAACGAAGAATTTACTGCTGTTCGGGGAAGCTCATTGTATAGTAGCAGGTTCTCAGAAAACATGATGCTTTCACCTGCCAAACAGCCAAAAAATTCGACAGGAAGATTCGCTTCCAATTTCATAAATGGCAAAGTAAGCTTGGCACGGATAGGTGGTCGCATCACTCTACGGATTGTGTTGAATGTTACTCTTGAAATTATGTTGTGAGTACGATAATGAGACCACCTCTGACCATGAGTACTGACAAAATGTCTTTTTATGGGGATACAGTAGTTTTATATCACTTCTGCAACCTTACGAACTCTTAAGTCATTTGACCATACAATTCGTTCGACCACGTTATTGTCACATTTTATGGTGTTTTGGAGTACTTTTAAAACAATTCATTCAGATTTGGGATGCCAATGGATCCAGAGAATTTCTTGTTGCTCTTGGTTTTACTGACAGGGAGGAAGGAGATCTTGGACCAGTATATGGATTCCAGGTTTGTGCTTTTTTTCTGTAAGGAAAATATCGGAGCAGAGCAAGTAGTTCTGATCTTCCCTAAAGGAAATTAGTCTGATTCCAATCAATTATGTTGTGCGTGATTCTTTGCGAGAGATAAAGACGTCGATTGTTGAACTGCGAAGACGTGGAGTGCTCCAAGTGTAATTATCTAATTCCAAAAACAGGAGTAGTCTTTCAGTGGCGCCATTTTGGTGCAAAATACAAAGGCCCGAATGCAAACTATGAAGGCGAAGGTGTTGATCAGCTTGCTGACGTCATCCATCAAATCAAAACAAATCCAGATAGTCGACGAATCATTTTGAGCGCATGGAATGCAGCAGGTACGTACCCTTTTCAAGAGTTCCCTTAATTTTTTCTTCAATGAAGTTATTTACTCATTTGCTTACGTATTTGAGTCACTAGATAAATATACATATGTTCTTTGCTTCTATTCCACCAGATTATTTTTTAGATCTGAAACTTATGGCTCTTCCTCCGTGCCATACCCTTTGTCAGTTTTATGTGCAGGATGGTGAACTGAGCTGTCATCTTTATCAGAGGAGTGGAGATATGGTAATGCTTCCTGAATTTTCTTTGAAGTTGTACCTTTCATTGATGGGTGCAACCTTTTTCTTCTAAACGTATTTTTAGGGGCTTGGCGTTCCTTTCAATATTGCTAGCTACGGCTTGTTCACTCACATGATCGCCCACGTTTGTGGCTTGAAGGTTGTTTTGTGATTCTTTCAGTGGATTAGGGACTCTTATAGAAAGTATCAACAAGTATTTGATTTTTTACAGGGTGGTGATCTTGTTCATTCTTTGGGAGATGCTCATGTGTATGTGAACCATATCGATGCTCTTAAAACTCAGGTAATCCCTTTGATTCTTCATGTTGAAGCTGTCCTCCACTTGTAATTCTGAATAAGTTTGTAAATCTATGTAGTAATACAGATGCAGGGCACTTTTGAGATTTTATTTTACATTGAAACTATTTTTGAATGATTTTTTCTCTGTATGTAACTGCCACCATCATTTTTACCGAAGGAACTTTCAGCTTGAACGAACACCTACTGCTTTTCCAACTGTAGAATTTGGTGAAGGAATTAATACGATTGATGATTTCACTGCGGACAAAATAATTTTGAAGAACTATAATCCTCAAAAAGCTATCAAAATGGAAATGGCTGTATGATACGTGGTGAACATAACCTAAACATTTGTTTTTTACATTTTAATTTGTTATTATTATTCTGTTTTTAGCTTGCTACTGGTGACATCCTTTCTTGATGACTCATTCTAACAATTATAACTAAGCACGATTTTATTGTAACAATTTCAACGTACTCGGTCATTAACCTCAGTTTTGGCAAGTTTAACAAAAATCTAGCCAATTGAACTTTCTGTGCAAATGACTTTCGCTAATATATTCGGGTTTTACGGTCTCTCCATCCTCGGTAGCTATTGAATTGTAGTTGTCTCCATAATTCTCGTGTTACTTGCCAAAAGTAGCTGGTATAAATCTTTATCTGCGGCATAACCTTTACCCGTTGCTCCCTTATTAAAGAAAGGTTTCCACGTTCGAAGTATTTTCACATTCATATCTTATGCTGGTGTTTTGCTTAATTACAGAATATAAAGGAATTCTTTTACTTCGTGTTTAACAGAGCTTTAGTGGCCGTACAAAAGTAAAAGTTTGAATCGGTCCGTTGCACACGAAGCACCATAGAGCCAACAGCTTCTCGATGGGTACAATTCTCATCAGTAGTTGTCTCTATAAGATATGTCTGGAAAGGTCCGTTTTCATATACAAGTGACCCTCTATTTGACTTTCTTGTAAAGCTCTGGGGTAGACCGACGAAGGTTTGGATATTCGTGACGTCAAAGCGACATGACTCTGTCATTTCCTCGAAGTTCAATGCAGAGCGGCATCAGCGATCATGAGGTTCATTGTTATTAGAAAATGAAGTCTTCCAGTAGTGTAGAAAGAGATAATAATTGAAAGTTATCATAATCAGTAAATAGTGATAGCGATGTGAGCATAAATATTTCCATCCAGAGTGACCGCACTTCAAGAAATAAACATGGAAAGGTTCATTTCGATCCACTGATGACTTCAGAGCAGATACAAAATGATTCGCATTGGACAGTTGCCAGGATGTGCATACTTCAAAGGCTACGCACGACTTTCCCAGTTGGTATAGGTCTGTTCGCTGTGACAGCTGGAACCATCTACTGCATCATGAGGTCACGAGAGGTGAGCTGGTTCTGTTTAGCGACTAACCAGTTGTTCCCAAAAGTGCCAGACGTCAGAAAATTCGTGGAGCTTGCGCCACGCTGTTGTTTTTCACTCGCAATCAAAGAGATCTTCTGAGCACGAAACACATGTCTCTATTAGCTTCCCAACTTGGAGCCTTGACTTTTCAGAAAAAGCGACAGGAAAAAGACTTCAAGTACGGAACTCCTTCATTCAGCCGTAAAAAGAAGATGGCTTCCAAAGAATGTGAGTTGCCTTCTCTAGCGTAGATTGGTACTTGGCACTCCAGATAGTTCAGTACTGGATGAGCCGGACATCTGATGTGGAACTTCTAGTCCTCATTTACAGATAGACCAGATATATGAATTGGTCAGAATCCATTGATTGAAACATTTGATAGGCACAGGCCCAGTTCCAAGCAAGCCTTATTCTTTGGCGTTGTATGAACATCTACCGCCGTCACTATTCCCATTCCTCCGGCTACATCCCAAACTTCCTCGGGACGGTTACTCTTCCCGTTGTTGTGCCTCATCTCTCGCCTGAACTGTACACAGATAGCTCCAGCCGTATTTTCCTCTACGGTTGGAAGTACCTTTTAACAGCCCTCTTGCGGAATGAGCACAGTAGGAGCGTGTGATCGCTTTCCTACCTGCCTGCTCCTTCAGTCGAAAGTACTAGCTAGGTTGTCCCACAAAAGGCACGAGAACAAGTTGGTCATTCATTTCTGTTCTCCGGAAAGGGTATGAAAGTGTTTCTTGACATTGAATACCTAATCTTACTTTAGCGGTCGAAGGAAGCGCCGAGATCGTAAGAAAACAAAAAGGGAAGTTGTCCGCGGAACTCACAGTTTCCAAGGAGGTATTCATGACTTTATCAACCACTTAGAAGAGCCTATGCTCTGCAAGATTTGAATCCAAGTTTTCAATCCACCGAACATAAAGAAGTTGTAATATTTCAAAGTTGTAATATTTCCAGAAAAAACCCACTGGAAAGGGTACCAAAGAAGAAATAGCCTCTCCCCGTCCGAACAAAATAGTTTCCAAAGAATGTGAGTTCTATTTCGAAGCACGGATTCATAACTGGGAGCCGAAGAGGAACTAATCTCAGTTGAACAGATTAGTTACATCTGCGCCGTCTACGGTCCGGTTCGTCCGGCTCATCATTCCTCAGTCTCTCCCTTCAAAAGCAAACTACTTAGGCGCTCGATTTCATTTCATTTCGCTCTTGTGAATCTTATTCCATTCAATATCGATTATTATTATCGATTACACTCCCCTCCGAGCGAGCTAATTCCTCTGTTCCAGCAACGTGGTAGTTAAAGGCACAGTTCACGATAAAAATGGCTATAGAGATTCTCTCCTCCCCCCATAGGATGAATTTGAGACCCTCTCGTATACCATATCTGGCACTATAAGGTCTGAAAACGGCCAAGATAGGGCGTTATAAAGGCTCAAAGGCTGTATCGTGGGTATCCTCGGACGAGTTTTACCGGCATTATAGAGGCTGTACCCCAAAATTATCGTGAACTGTGCCTCTGAGTTGAACTGAAAAAGGTGTAAGGGCTAATTGATAACTCGTTCTCGCTCGCTCTCTAGCAGAAGACTGAATATTTTTCTAGCTCCATTTAGTTTCAGCTTCTCAGAAAAGAGTGGACTCTGTAGAAAAAGTTGAAGGGAAACATTCAGATGAAGTGTCAGACGCTGGAAAGGTATGTTATGTGAAGCTAGTGTCGGGAACCATCTTCATTTCAAACTTTTAAAGGCTTTTCCCCGATTTATTCCCTCACCACCTTGTAATTTCAGCTGGGGCTGGCAGGGATAATGTTGCCAAATAAGTTGCCCGAATGTTCGTCTGGGACGAGTATGACAGAAAGTTCGGCAAAATTCCGGGGTGTGGTGCAGTAGGATCGAGACTGTCGCGGCGCGGTGAGAGAGACGCCGCGCGCGTTGGAATGTAGCAGAATGCGGCAGCAAGTAAGAAATACAGGAATAAAAGAACTAACATTACAATCATGCTAAAAGTAACAATCGCATATCGACTGAGCTGTATGAAGAGCGCTAGGACTGTAATGAAGAGGCAAATAGTCCGCGACTGCCGCGCGCGTCGAATAATTACGCAAAATCGATTCTACTGCCTGTCTCCCAAACTCCCCTGCCCAATACACAAGATATTGAAGTCATGTGATGGGTGAATAGTGTAGGCAAAGCATCTTGCCTATATGAGTTGCTCGAGAGTATTCGGTTCGTTAACGTCTAATGTGAAGGGAGTCTGAAGAAAGTCTCCTAATGGTCCCTCAAGAAACTCATGACATTCGAGTGGGCCATATGTCGCGTAACTTGGATCAAGACCCGAAGGGAGAGGAATGGGGGGACGCACAACGGCTGCCTTCATAGTCCGCGATTTAGCCCGCGAGCAAGCAAGCGACCCGGCGCGGCGCTTGCCCCTTGTTTACAACTGGATCTTGGTCGAAACCGCCGGACGAGTAGTCCCGCTCGCTAGCTCGCTCGCGGGCTATTAAAGCAGCCGATTGCCGTTTTTCGGGATTTTTAGAAGCAAAAGTCGTCCGTCGAGTGAGATGAGAGAGTATTGATAGCCGATACGTTGCATTCCTTGAACAGTTGAGTTTCAATTCTGCAACTTAGAAACACCCCTGACTTTGTGAAACTTGCCGCTCCCGGAATAGTGCCATTGGTCCTGTTTGGGATTGAGTGATTAATTGGTAATTACATCAATATTTAGAAAGACGAAGATAAATCGGCGGCTGAAGAATCGTCTCGATCATCTTCAAAGAAGAAACGTCAAAAACAAGGCTGGTTCCTCACTGAAATATTCGACGAAGCTCCATCAACACAAATGAAAGTCAGACAAGAAAGAATTAAATTTTCCAAAAAGAAATTCCAAAGGTATAAATCGGGACTGAACTCATCTGAAGGAAAGAAGAAACTTTAGAAGCAAAAAAATGATGTGGAAGGCAAAGGAAATATTTGATATGATGACGAATATTCGAGAAATTAACATAGCAGTTCCTTGTTACTGTATTTTACTAAGGTTCTCTACAATAAACTTTTGTATTGGTTGAAAGTATTCTGTTCGAGGAATGTTGGAGCAGTAGTGGCGAAAGTAGAGCAGCGACAAGCAGCACCAAGGGAAACAAGGATATAGCAGAACAGGGTTTTATTGTAGGGTTTTAGCGACATATTTTGGGGCCACTTATATTTCACCCTGGGGCCAGCTCCAGAAGCCTTTGGGCAGACCGTTAAGCCCTTCTTCTCATCAAATGACTTCCTTTGAAATGTGCTTCTGAAGAACGACATTCTTGCTCTCCGGATCATTAAACACAAGCTGCTGGTGTGCTATCCTTGCATCAGGCTTGAGCCTGCTTTCCATTTTCTGTGCTCTGGTCGGTGTTTCAATACAAGCTTCTCCATCGTGGTGGTTTTGGCCGAGAAACCTGATGCTTGACTCTGAAAAGCCGCGCACCTGGCTTTTGTTTATCAAGTCGATCACGGGGATCGCACATGACCGCACCACCACTTGAGAGACGATACCGACGCCATGCAGCCGGTCCGGCGGTCACTTCAGTGCCTCATTGAAAGCTGTTTCTCGCGATGGAATCCCTTATCACTTCTCGTCCACTTGGGATTAAGGCGCTCCCTGCATTTTTTCCCTGCCTATAAAGGTTTTCGGTTAATGAGATCATTGCTAGAAATTGAGGGCATGGCGTATCCTGAATGAAAATCTGTCTAAAATGGAAAGAATAAGTAAAAATGGATGTTGTTCTTGATATCTGGTGAATCGGTCATACGCTTTTCGCCTCGTTTCCTCATTCTCATTCATGACATATCATCAGCTCCAGCCGTTCTCCTTTTGTAGCTGGAATCTTTTCAACTGCTTCATTCATTTTTTTTTTGGTCGGCATTTTTTGACCACAGCGACTTGCTCGGGCCCCTTCGGTGAGTTCAAGCGAATATGCTCGAGATACATTCCGTTTTGATGCTGTTCCTCCTCAAAAAAGTGATCTCGTGATTTCGATAATAAGTGTACTGCTATTGTCTGCTTTGGGCTTTTGTAATTCTCCTAATTAGGAGCATAAATAACTTTGCTCTCCTGATCACTTGACTTTTCTGAAGAATCGAGCTTTTTCCCATTGGAATCATTACCTTTCAGTTGAGGTCTTGCTCGAAACGGTGACCAGGCGTATGAAAATTTAAGGGTGAATAAACACTCATCCCATTGCCTTCGCGGTTTTGAATTGATGACGAGTTCTACTTCGCTAGAGAATTGTCATTGGCCTTGTCTAGAGGGCAAAGATCTGATTTTCCAGATGGATGAAATCGCGTCATAAGTTATAGCCACAGTCAGTCACATCATCATCACCTACGTTAGCTATAATACTGTAAGCTAGCAAGAGCCCATGGGCACAGTTTACGGTAATTTTGGGGTATGTGGCTGGAGACGAATAATGGAAGCTCTGGTCCAGAATAGTGCAGAAGTGGAGAGGAAAATGCTAAGACGGCATATTTAGAGAAGAACAAGGTCTCAAAAAGTAGTAAAACTAGAGGTTGGACGAGAATGTGGCGACAAAACTTGCATTGAAGAGGTATTTGGACGAGAAGTCCAAATAAGCATGTTTGCCACTGCGAACAGCTAGCTACGGTAAGCTACATGCGTGCAACGTATGGAACCCGGTGCTAGTGGTGGTGCAACCTCTGCAGCTTTTACAACGCCGTGAGAGCTCGTGGGTGTGAAAACGTCTCTGATAGGGTGGTATAAGCCCNNNTATAACCTAAACATTTGTTTTTTACATTTTAATTTGTTATTATTATTCCTTTTTTCGCTTGCTACTGATGATATCCTTTCTTGAAAACTCTTTCTAACAGTTATGATTTAAGCACGATTTTATTGTAACAGTTTTAACGTACTCGGTCATTAACCTCAGTTTTGGCAAATTTAACAAAAATTTAGCTCATTGAACTTCCTGTACAAATGACTTTTGCTAATATATTCGGGTTTTTACGGTCTCTCCATCCTCGGTAGCTATTGAATTGT
>UZAF01016456.1:56106-74256 GCA_900617895.1 Haemonchus placei | reverse complement strand
TTTTTTCCACAAAATTCCTCCACCTTCTTATTATATAGCCCACAGCTTATTATGTAATAAAGCGATCGCAATGTATGTATATTTACGTAAGCAGTAGTAATTCGTTAACTTCTCCTTAGTATTCCAAGCTTCGTATTCATGCTTATATAGAAGATTTTATAAAATTTTAGCCCAGCAAATCCGTTCACAAAAAACGTAGCCGTTGGTGAAAACCCGAATTCACCGAGCAATGTCATCGATGAGAATTTCCCGGATTTCGATAACCCGAAGGTTCGTTTCCCGAATCTACTAATCTTTGATATGTTTTTATGCAACTAGTGGGAAGACGAAAAAAGAATCTCTTGAGTCTGTAAGGAGCAGTATGGTCCTGATTATTTGTTGTGCAATAGTGTCTGCTCTCTATTTCCACATCCATGGCCCGCGATCTTGGACGAGTTGTCCTAGGGGCTTGCACAAACCGTACCTATGTCCCGCGGACTTGCAACCAGTTGCAGACGCGAAGAATGAAAAGTACTGGACTGATGCGAAAGTCTTGAGAGACAATCATCAATGTCTCTTTGTTCCACTATAGAAACCTTTACGCTCTTGGACCATTCCCAATTCCAGAACATTCTCAAAGTTACCAACAGCAACATTCAAATGGGTCCGAGCGTATTCTTGTCAACCGCGTCGAGGGATCAACTTCGAGCCATGGTCTTCTACAATGGCGCCGGGGCTCTGGTGCTCGTTCCGCTAACTCCTACATCAACACTGTATCCGAAGGAGACTTCGCCAGCCAGCCGATGCGCTTTTATTCGTTCGCTTTCATTCTGGAGATACGAAGCTCGATCCTCATAAGGGCATAAGTCATCGTCAATGTTGATCGACTTCACAGCGGAGTGAAGAAGAGGTCGGAGGCGACGAGTAGGGAGTTGATGAAGCTCCTCATGTGCAATTACAGTAACGACGTTCGACACCTTCACGAACACGATTACAGAGAAGTACTTGCTCGATGATTCCGCACGAACTGACCGACGATATGTTTTACGTGCGTGTCTCAATCAGCCACCTCACACCTGATCGGAAGGAGTTCCAACAGGATTTAGTGATGGGAGATGAGAGCTGGATCCTCTATAAAAACTATAAGAAGGCCGCTGTGCGTCTTTTGAAAGGGAAATATTCGCTTATGCAGCTTGAGCAAAAACAGCACCCGATTAGTTTTCGCTCAGCTGCTTTTTAGATTCAAAGGTAACGTGTTGCACTCAGTCAGTCATATTTACACCACTCAGCTCCAGAAACTCGACCAGAATGAGATTCTGCTTATCCTCCGCAGGGTAACGCTCCGCGACACACATCATAGACCACGCAGTCCATGTTACAGGAACTTGACTGGAATACCGTTCTCCATCCCCCCTATTTCCCTTACCCTCGCCTTTTCTGACTATAGCCGTTTTAGGAACCGTAAGCACTTCCTGGTCGAGCAGAAGTTCGCCTTTTTGGTAACCTCAAAAATGCTGTGGCCAACTTATTTGGCTCACAGTCCCCTCTGTCTGGGAGAGTAGAACAGGTGAATTGTCCTATTGTTAAATGAATGCCGTAGATCTGAATGGTGGTCGTACAGTTACATGACTGCGAGTTTAAATAGAATTGTCGAGGAATTCAAGCCAGGCATCCAAGTGTCGCGAGACTTCTGCATCATCCCAATAGACTGCAAGTTTGCCGAGTAGAATGGCGAGCGGAATAGGAAGTTACGCAGTGGTTTACAGGCCATTCCAAAAGCGCCAGTGTAGCATTTTAAATAAAATCACTCTCCTGAAGCAGAGAATGTGCTGGGTAAGAAGGGGACTCTGAATACAACGGCGCTCGTTCGCCGCTGGCCTGTGTTCTTATCTGTCCAGGATAGCTCTTTCTACCCTTTTAGAAGGTCTTCTACTTCGTTCTCGTCTTTGACAGACAGCCCTGTCCACACGAAATTGTTTCCGTCATTCGCTTTACGAGACATTTCCGCCCAAGCACGTAGAAAACTTCTGTCCCTCACTGCTGTCAATTTCGCAGTATTTCAGAGAGCAGGAGGAGGAGGAGGAGGACGTCGAGGACGAAAGCGAGTTCAGAAAAAGCCCAGATTCAAGTTCGTTATCCAACAAAATCAGGTCTCAAGTAATCGTTGCCACTCATTGACCTACTATTCAGAAAAGCCTGCACGGCGGACTGCGACCAACGAATCCACAAACACTGTACAGCTGAATGCAAATGTGATTACGCCTACCCTTACGTACAGAAGTTCTGTAATCCACCACCATTGCCGCTATTCTTGAACACTTGCAGGTAGCCCATTAGTGTTTGTTCCGTCTTGAAGACCATTCTTGACTGACTCACTACTTTACAGACTATGGTATGCTGGTTGTCCGAAATACGAACGCTACCATTATGCATCTCAGTTCATCTACTCGAAGGCCGAAAAGGGCAAGAAAGTCGGTAAGTGAAGAAACGAGGCAACGAGTATATTGGAATGTCATCACATCCGACTAAACACCTCACATTAGTTTACTCTATCCTATTTTAACAGCATTCATCAACACTGACATACCAACAGGACCGCGTCGCGACCGCGCGCGGCTGACCTAGTGACCCCCTTTTATCTGCTTTAGAAAAGTGCTCCAGAGTAGATAAACGGACCACTAGATCGGTCTACGCGCTACAAGTACATCATTGTCGCATTAATCCAAGCGGATTTCATGGGCATGTCTACTAACGTTTGCAGAAGCTCAATTGGAAAGTACGACTGAAATGGCCCCGAGTCAAGTCAAAGGCCATAGTTCTGAATGAGTGCGCATAGCATGGACAGTAGTATGGACCCAATTCTTCCATTCCGGAATGCTTTTCTTTGGCAATGCTCGATCCGCGCCCCGTAAAATGATTTCGAAGCATTAGTATGGTAACCGAACCCTTTTGCCAGCAATTTCGTTTCATTATTAGTGCGACCTCTAGTCCAGCCGCGCGCGGTCGCGAAACGGTAGCATGATTGCATGCCTTCGATTACGACGACAAAAAAGAAAAAAGGTCTCACTACGTGCTGTAGTCACCGTTTTCATTTACAGAATTGCCGACAAGCCAGAAACCCTTCAGTGTGGTCTCTCCAAACGGAGAAAGACTTCCGGTGAACGTCCGCCAACCAGGTACCACCACCTGGACTAGGTGAGTTCCAGTTTATGCTTTGCTAATGACTGGTTGTTTATTACGAGATTGTGAAGCCCCAAAAATACAAAGCCAGTATGATTGAGTGAGCTCCTTGCAGAGACGATCCACTTCCTCCGGATACGGTACGATGGGATTTGCCGACCGAACTTGATCCAGAGAATTTCGAGCCAATCCTTCATGTTCGTGACTAGCTCTGTAGTTTTAGAGTACATCTTTCGTTGAGTGTACCAGTAACAGTTGTAAATAGCCTGTCAACTAAGAATGCATGCATACCTCTGATTAACCATGCTACCTCTCACTCAGTTCCTTTCCTATCATTCAGTGTCTCCTTTCGTTCGTGACTGCTTTTTGGTTTTGTTTGCGCGGTTTTGTTTTTTTTTTTATTTTTCAAATTTTTCTGTTCATTTATACTAATCGTAGAAGCATTTGCGTCTTGAATATTCCTTAAGACCATGCTCATGTTTTGGAGACGATAAATATTCGAATTGGGTAGATTCTCGGGAATCAGTCGAGTTCCCTAATAAACCAGTAATATAACCAGTTCTTTACATCTGAATATGAGCGATGGCGTAAGTGTATCGACTCCGCAGGATCGAACGATTTTGGCATCGTGGTCAGGCCTTCTAATCCAACCCTACGCCCAGCGGCACCCCTCAGGGAATGGGGTTCCACGCAGGCCTTGTTCGTTAGCACCAACGGAATTACGCTTCACGGTTACAAGAGCTAAGCAGACGCCTTCAGTGAAGTGTCGCTTTTATCAGGCGATGAGCTGTTAAATCATAGCCCAGGGGAAACTAAATACCCACTCAATTTCCCATTTGGAAAAGGGGAACACAAACTAGCATAGACTACCGCTTATAACTCAAGGCGAGTTCCATAAGAGACCATTCAAATGCCCGTGTAATTTTGAATGGAAGGCAAGTGCGTGGCGCATCTCGAAGTGTTTAAGACCAAACGTGGAACCTGCTCTAATTCTGAGTATTTCAGGAAAAGTTGGGACCAGCCGCTGATGCTTTCAAAGGCGTCAAAAAATCGGATTCAACAAAGGGGAAGGGAACGAAGAGCACGTCTAAACAAATCAAGGACAAAGCACTCAGCCAAAAGTAGGAACATCTAAATATTTCCTTTACCGTATTTACCTATTTTACTAGTAAACAAACCACTCGATGGTTTCAAAATATAAATCTTTCAGAGATGATCCTGGTGAAGACAAATCGGCTGCAGAAGAAAGATCCAAGTTTGTTTCGTTTGGCTACTTAATACAGTCATGAGGAAACTGNGCTGATGCTTTCAAAGGCGTCAAAAAATCGGATTCAACAAAGGGGAAGGGAACGAAGAGCACGTCTAAACAAACCAAGGACAAAGCACTCAGCCAAAAGTAGGAACCCCTGAATAGTTCCTTTACCGTAGTTCCCTATTTTGCCGGTAAACAAACCGCTCGATGGTTACAAAACAAAAATCTTTCAGAGATGATCCTGGTGAAGACAAATCGGCTGCAGAAGAAAGATCCAAGTTTGTTTTGTTTGGCTACTTAATACTTAAATAGTCATGAGGAAATTGTGAGAGAACAAGAACTTCCGTCTTTCCCTTCCTTTCCCCTTTCTCCATAGTCTTTTTGCATTTGAAAGTCAAGCTTTAGTTATCAGCCGGCCACACCTCTTCGAAATCGACGCGGAGAAATATGAAATCAGTATTGGTTATAAAAAAACAAATAATGAAAACCAGATTGGCCGAGTGATCCCTCTAAGTTACCGAATCTATTCCAAGAATAAAAAAAATGAAATTTTTGATTATTATCGGACCAGGCTACTGAAACTCAACAAAAATTCCTCCCTACCAAGTGCATTCGAAGTAACGACTCGAGTAGAAATGTAGCCGCCTTGTAGCAACAGTGCTGAATCCATTAGCTATTCGATTGTTTTAGTTATGATTATGGCTAGGAGAAAGTTCGAATCGTGATTGTATGAAGAAAATCCCATTACACTTACAGCGCGCATGACATTTCTTTGCTAGTTGTCTCGTCGTATTAAGTGCTAGGTGTTCATCTTGGCTAGTTGTCTTGTCGCGCGCCAAGCCAACGTTACCCGGAATTTATTCATCATTCTCCTATTGAAAGAACAACCAAATACCAAGAAAATATTTAAATTCAGCATTAAAGGAGAATATTTCTTCAGTGAAATTGCTTTTGCACTATAACATGCCCATCTGGGCCTCATGGCCCTAGCCCGTCCTAGAACAATATGGTCCTCGATCTTCCTCTCCAGCTGACTTGAACTTCACTCAGTTTGACATTACCAATATTATCATCCCGGAACAAATTCCATTTGATATATGGTCAGGGTAACCAGGCTTTCCATCTCTCCGGTTCGGCCTGGTGCTACCAGACTGGTCTGGGAGGATAAAAACACTGACTAGCACATTGGCTGACCAACGTAAGTCATTGTCTAGGCCACATACACACTCAAAACGCCAATACGATTCTGAATGAAAGCCGTAAGCGGGGCGCATTCCAAAAATGGAACTGATTGACGCAAATGACTTAATATACTACCTCCAGATTTTGCCGCATATGCATAGATGAATTGAAGTTGGTCATGCTCAAAAAAATGGCACTTTATCACTGAAATTGTGAGGGCAACTAGAGTTCGTAGTAAAATACGAATTTATCGGTTCTAGCTCCGATCAACACAGTCTTATGAATCCCCCGACCTCGAGTTCCATTTGGATCTCAGTGGATTTCGAACACGTAAACTTTACTACCACTTCAAAACGACCAGGTGAAAGCTTCTTAAACGTGTCGCCCATTAATCAACCGCCTTCTGGGTGATGGAGTATCTAGCCAGCCTTTTTGCTTATGGTTAGATCTTTGATCACTAGACCGTACTTTTAATAATAACACTTATTGGGATGAAAAACCCCTGAATCTTTTGAAATGTTGTTTTCTTAAGTGCTGTTATTTCGCCAGTCTGATAAGGTTGGCGAGTAACGGACAAAACTTTAACCTTGGACTGGACTTGAACCAGTACTTGTGCTATCCAGGCAACCCAATGTCGCCCAGATGGGAACATTACGTTCTACGAAATTAAGGATTTACAGGGACACACCTATAGTACCAAGTGATAGCGTCTTCTCGAATGCACTTCAACAATACGGCTCATTCACTGACAGTGGAGGTGTGCTACACAGACCTAGGAGCAGATCGCCTTTCACCAAACCAGGTAAGGTACCTTTGTCTCACAAGCCTTCCTTAAAGTGGCGGTACTTCTTCTAGATCACAGAGCACTCATAGTTATTACCAGTAGGCTGTCAGTAAGATTGGCACTTCGAAATTGAGAAAAAAANAAAAAAATGGCAAAGAAACGTGGTTTTGTGTAATTTTGAATCGCGATATATGGCTACAACACTGTTACAGTAAACTTTGAACGCTTTCCATCTCAAGCTGTTCATCCCATGCTTTCATCACTATGTGAGAAGTATTCCCACTAATGGTAATTTAAGGTCTCTGGGAGCCCAATCCGGACAACCCACACAACAGAGATCATGCTAATAAATGGTATTACCATCCAAGATCTGTAAATGTTGATTGGCTCAGTGGACAGGTGAGCCAGTGGTTCGATTCTTGCTTATCGCTGATTTTATGTGGTAATTTTACAGATTGCATGGGGTGCTCATTGGGCCGTCCCGGGTGCGGCTGTAGGAGGAACTGATGGATTCAGTACCATCCACTTTCCAACGATTGGAACATTCGCCAAAATTCCTGATGATTATGACTAGTTTATTTGTCTTTCATAATTATTTTTTAGGGTTTGATTACATAAAATTAATCGATATTTTGTTTCGTAACCTTGGAAAGTTTTAGAAAGTTAATTTTCTCTACAGGAAACCCTATGTCCACGAAGCATACACCCAGATCTTCAGACTTCTTTATGAGATCAAAATATTCAACATTTCAACAAAAATCATTAAATTGAGCATAACTTCAAGTTAGAATAAGCGGTAGGTCCCTCTCTTGTATAGCTTCTTGGATTTTCTCTCGTAATTGTTCTTGAAGATCGTTGCAAGCACGTTTCCCAACCGCAATCTCGACAACCTGCCATGTGAGCCGATAGATCCTATTTGGGAGGTAGGGATCAGGGCACATCGATCGCAACTCTTCCACCTCCTTCACTGTGACCACGGCAGAACCAGTAAGTTCGCGAACCAGCTTGAGGGCTAGCCGTTCACCCTCGTCGACGTTCCCATCGGTGAACAGAAAAGAAACGTCGTGTTGAAAATATGGCCTAAGAGCATGAAAACTTCCTTGTGGCCGATCGAGAGCGGATATTTCGCTCAAAGGTTTCAGAGGAGCAGATTTCTTAAAAATCAATCGCTGAGCGCCTCCGCTGTTGTTGAATCCCTTTGCAGATGATCGATATCCGGACGACGTGTATCCATCGAACTCTTCGGGAGAAAAAGTCATGACATCGGCAAGCAGAAGACCTTCCTCAGCTGCCAGATACAGAGCCTGCCAGCTGTCCTTTTCATGAGTCGGAACTGTTGAGCTCCACGGAGACCCGCCATTGTGCTGAACTCCAGCTTGGCCTTGTGCCAATACAAGGTGAAACTCGCTGTCATCAGCCATTATCTTGCTCACACTTCGAAATATCCCACTGGCTAGCAGCCGACTCTTTTTCAAGTTCGTTTTTCCTCCCGGATGAGGGAAATTCATGACGATATAGTGAAATTTTCCTGCCCATTCTGACGGTAAAGCGGTCGCGTCGACGGAAAACATAAGGTGGAGATTGGGACACTCCCGTAGTCGTTTTATATTCGTGTCAGTTCCATAACGAGTAAGATATTCGGGTTCTGAATCGAGTACGGTAGCTGTGATCGGTATGTTCGGCTCGGATTCAGCAAGAGATCGAGAGAAGCTCAGATCTCCATCGCCCAGGATCAGAACGGAGCGAGCTTCTTCGAACCATCGCTGAAAATATAGTTCATCAGCAATAAGGATGGTTCGAACTACGGGCCCGTCCCGACCCCTGAAGGCAAAAGGAAGCCTATAATAAAATTTAGGACATTTGGGATCTCACTCATGCAGGTTGAGGAATACAGAAGTTCCCGGCACTACAACCGCCACAAGATAATTTTATCAGAAGCTATCAACTGTTGCGCAATAAATTCCTGGGAACTAGCGCCCAATCTAGGACTGAGACTTGGTTCGACTTTCTAGCCTAGCGCTATATCTTTCGACAGAATCGATAATGCCAGCCCAAAGCCAAGCCGCAAAGACTCAAGTAACAGGAGCAGTAGTATAGGAAGAGAACGATCCGATGGGTCGATTTTATCACTGAACAAGTTGTAGTGGTGGAGAGTGTAGAGACAACAATCTTCCCATTAATCCAGTGTCACCAAGGTATAAGTCGAAGTACTCCCTTACCCGGACTTTGCTTATTTGGAGGAAATGGCCATAGGCAGGGAGTAGAAGTATTTTAATCCTCTACATATCTTATACTAACGGACCTACAAGTCCATCGATCAGTATGGGGCTAACCAATCAACGCTTCGGCTGATGGGTCTTGTCGCATTCAAATGCAATACTAAACACTTTAGACAATAGAATCACCATTGTGGAAAGTGTTTTAATGGAATTCAAGGTTTCCGAGCCAGTTCCATATGTATAGGGGAATAGGCTTTCCGAGGAATCTCTCGAACAGGTTTACACAAACTCCTTTACAAACTTTCAGTTCTGTGAGGCAGGTAGTCGCTCCCATAGAGGGCTTGGTGCATATTGGAAATCGAAAAATTGTTTTTAAAATACCCTACAGAGGTGCTCAAAAGAAGTTGGTGCCGCAAAAAGTTGAGAAACTCGTATACATACTGTAGACAACACTTCAATGACCGAATTTTTTTTTTTTTGAAGCGTCATTTTGATATTTTTTTGTAATAATAGACAATGGTACTGTTTTTGAAGAATTAAAAACCTGACCCACTCCAAATCTGCACATGTTTTTTCAAAATTCATTGTTGCAGAAAATAGCGGCTACCCGAGCAGTGCTATCTATTCCCCTGTTAGGACTACGGTGCTCAGTTCTAAGTACCGTGCTTCTGCTACACCCACTTCATTCTTTTACTCGCGAATAACTTGGAAAGGACGAAAGCCCTAGGAGAGGGGGAGGAAAAGGAGAAAAGAGTGGCCGCATCGACTACTTTCTGCAATGCCATGCTGAGCCTGTTATCGATTGATAGAACCGATCTTGAATCGGCACCTTACCCCAATTTTGATAACGGCTGCCTAGGGATTGGACAAAAATCCACGATTACGACCAAAATAAGACTTTGTGGCAATCCTTGTAAGCAAAATGTGAAAAATTGAAACTAGCGGAGCAAATAAACAAGTAGTCACAACAAAATGTCAAAGTGTTTGGAACTAATTGGTAAGTCAAAGATAGCTCGTTACACCTCCCCACCAGACGAAGCGCCATCACCACCTTCCGTAGGGTCCTCCAGTGGTTTGGAGCTAGTGGACAAAGAGAATGGGTGAAGCTATGTTGTTCAAAATGCCCTTACAACACTGAAGTGCTCTTTAGCACTCGCCAATGAGCCTAAGATTCCATTCCTTTTGGAATACACCTTCTCACAACCCTTGCACACTATTCAGAACACCAACAGATTTAACAATCAAAAATCGAATCAATTTGACTTCCAAAGGAGATATTCGCCTCATAAGGATGACCGGGAGAAAACAACCGTGTCCAAAAAAACTTTAGAAACCAAAAAACTAAACCTTGCTTGGATCCGTTCTACGCCTCTTCGATCCATTCCTGGGGTCCATCATAACTCCATCGATAATGGCCAAGAATGGAGAGCTTCTGAAGATGACTCCTCCTCGTTCTACCTCATCTGAGGGTCGACTATGATGTCATATGCAAAACAAGTACATATGGCAAACCTCAAAAAAGAAAAAATAGAGCATAATTTAAAAATATTTATTCATCAAAAAGAAAAATCGCATTAAACAAGCGACCAAAGAATTAGAAGCGTTAATGAAAGGAGAAGAAATCATTATTAGAACTAAACACACACGCACACATACACAAACATGCACACATTGCACTTCGACTGTACCACTCCCCAATCGGGAACGCGAATTGGCGAAAAGCTTGCCCAGCATATTGGAAAACACCCAGCCAATCAGAGATGGTGTTGCTGCATTCAACCAATCAGAGTGGATTTGGCGCAATCACCTCCCAACAGGACTGACCAATCACAGACAAACTTAGATCTTAGCAACCAAAAGCGGTCGAAGCGACAGTCGTAGAACAAACGTTGCTCACTCATAAGGCAATTTCATAGAAAATAGACCAGCTATTTACGTGATGCAATCGATGTAAGAAAAATTGAGAGGAGTCGCGAGCGAACACAAAAGAGATAGGTCGAATCTCAAAGCTTTCTATTCAGAGGGAGCGAGGAGGAGGAGGATTAACATCTTTTGGATCTGAATTATGATGTGTGGCACACGGGAGAGACATAGAGAGACCACAAACGTCGTATACAATAAGCATTACTTTTCAAATTACTATACATATAATTCAATTCATTAATCAGATATATTCATTCTTCATGGCTGTGGAATGACTCTGATATTTGAGAAGAGAGTGCGTAGAAAAGGGATTAGAAAAAAATGAAAAAAAAACGAAACGAGATGAAATCCTCAATCATGACTATTCGATTTTTAAAACTGTACAGTATCAAGGGATTATTCAGGCTGTCCCCTTCAGGGATTCAACTTCGTAAAAAGGACTTAATGCCTACTTATACCTAAAAGTTGTAAGGACCCCATTCTTTTATAACAACGAAAATGAGGACTGGCCTAAGAAAAGCGAAAAAAGGATACTTTGGGCTTGATTTCCCCTATAAGGGGTCTAAAATACAGCGGGTCCCTTTGATTTTACAACTTTTGAGGAAAAATACTACCCTGATTAAATGAGAGCGGAACCTTGACCGAAATCAATATCGAGACGGGTCCAAAATTGAATAACAGCTATTTCTACTCTATTTTCAGAAAACCAGAAGCTCCCTTTGGAGATACTGACCACCCCCAGATGTTGATGTGGAAGTAAATCCCTGATAAAAAGTTGGCCTTTGCCCATTTACGTAAATGAAGCCCGAGAGGGTGCCCCAAATAAGCCTCGATTCTGTAAACCAGGTAGACAAAAAAAATATTCGAAAAAAAGTATGCGAGAAGATCAGCGTAACGCCGTTATCACAGGCATGCTTGGGAATATCTGCCCGCAATGACAACGCTATATCAAAGCCGGATATGTTACTATCCACATTTACACTTCTTCTTTTCTCGTTGTCTATCATTCAATGTCAGCTTGACTTCACCACGACCATCTTTTCCTTGAGGACTTGACAGCTTAGCTTTTAATACCAGCCGTGTAATACAAGAGAACATCTGTAACAACATACATTGGTCTTCTATTTTCACAAATACGTCAGATTTTTACTCAAAAAAGATACTCTATAAAGTTGTTGCTGATAGAACAAGACATTATAAAGTAATACATAGTATTCTAACTAGGAGTTACATCAACTTTTTACAACATTCGACTGCTAATCCGACTCGCTCCGTTATGAGTCTTACAATTTTGTGAGCACAAGATAAAACCAAACTCGGAATCGAACTGCCAAGCTACCAGTATATAGAAAGCTGCAAAAGAAAAAAGAGAGGCTCACTTCTTCAACATTTGTATTCTCCTTTGCCGACGTCTCAAAGAATTTTATATGCATTGTGTCAGCAAACTGCCTTGCATCACTTTCTAGTACGATCCTTCGTGTAGGATCCTCATTCTTGTTCCCTACTGAAAACGCGACAATGGAAACCACCGTTAAAAAAAATTATAAATCAGCTCATATAAAAGGTAAGAGTACATTGTTGGGCGGCTGAAATAAACGCTGTACGCTCAAACTATAAACTGAAGAAACTAGAGGTACCCAACACAAAGACGACGGTTACCCTGACATATACAGAACAAAGGAGGTCGGAGTTTATATGATAATATTATATCAAATACACGATATATGTTAAGATGAATTATGATGGAACTCGACTTACCAAGAATTTTCTGAACACTTTCACAATTCGCATCTATTTCATGAAGCCATCGCTTCACATTACTGAATGATTCGCCATTTGTGACATCGTACACTACTACGACACCGTGTGTACCACGATAATATCTAAAATTTCAGGAATATCATATTTTACAACCAACCAGTTTTAGGAACACTTTTGAAGACCCATAAATCCAAAGGTTTGGGAGCCTATCTTAGCTCATTCATTAATTTCAATCAATTGCCTGTCTGATTTTTTGTCTTAAGAGAACAATCAGGTTTATCATCAGGTATCAGGGTCTATCATCAGGTATCAAGGTTAATCATCAGGTATCGAGGTTTATCACCAGCAAATGATTTGAAATTCAATAGGCCAATGTATTCTCAAGTCAAAACCTCCAAATGCAGAACGACGAGTACTCGGGTTTTTGACCGGACCAAGACCCATACATTCGAAAATTGGACTGTTAATCAAGGAGCAAAAAAAAGTAAACGAATTTCGAAAAGAATATGGCAAGCTAAAGAGATAATGAGAGAATCTGCGAATTCCAGCGTGGGTGACAAGTCTGTCAACGTTGTGGAAGCATTCGAAAAATTAAATCAAACAAAGATACAATGGCCGTGACGTCAGATTACTTCCTCGAAGCGATTCTTCCTAGTAGGAGTGTGATGAAACGTTTTACCGCTAGTTCTGGGATTTTCTAGCCCACTCTGTCAAGAACATTCTCATTTTGAACGTCATATCTCTGGCGTTCAACGCAAACCTTTTAATTTTCCTCTACTGCTTTCATTGCCCACCCAATAAAACGGTCGTCGGGATTTCCCTCGACCGTTTATTAGGTCCATTTTGAAACGGTTTCATGAATTTTTAGGCTTTCTCCAGTACTCATAAATTCTCGATTCTTCCTGTTCTTCAGCCTCTTGATTGGTCTGTCCTTTCCGTGCTCACAGCTTTGGAGCTATGGGGCTTCTTACTTCATCCTAAAGTTCATCGACTGGTTATTCTCAAGCTGGAGGATTTTGGCTTATTCAATGACCCAATTCCTTGACAGCATTCGACTGGATGCTCTCCTAAACTTCTTTTGAGATGATCTGCGTCGTGACTAAAAGGGGCTAATCTCACAACCACGGTGAGACCGAAATCCGATCGAAGCAAAGGCTTTTCATCATCTAGTCCTGAAGCTTCTGATGCCTGTTAAGTTTGTAATCGCAGTCATCTCTTACCTAGCTTAGGAGGCTGCTCTCACAAAGAAGTTTCCAGTGTAACAGTTCACTGAATTAGGCGTAGGATAATTCCGATGAACAAACCAACCAACCACTTGTAATGTTTCTTTGACTTTCAAACTGAACCCATGGTATACGCCGAACTGCCATTTTGACTACATCACATCCTCTCCCATTTACCTTACTACATCCTGTAGCATTATACGCCATGTTTCCAATAAATCCAATGTCAAGAGCTCAAATTTAAATACGCCGTCGAAAAATTCCCCTTTCATAGTTTTCTCTTTTTCTCACTTCCCTTGCTTGAGAGAAACAATCATTCAAGAAATTCGCGATCAACCACTTCTTCGTTGGTCTCTAATGTAGGAGCATGGAAACAATCGTTGGGAAGATATTACGGTACCATGAACATGGTACCAATTTGAAGAGAGAACGTATGTTCCCTTCTTAACCAGTTTTTCGGAAATCGCTCTTCCTATTATGTTTGTGATACATCTCAGCTCATTCTTTGTTCTGTTTTTGTCAGTTCCTCAAGAAATGACGTAACCTGTATTCTTCAAGCCAGCATTCTGTATTTGCTCGTATCTGGTTACTACGTTTCCATGACCGCTAGTTTTTTTCAACATTTCATGTACGTCAGAAGCTAAGCGTAGACTGGCCGATACCAGGCCTCGAATCTATTGTCCTCTCTGAGTCACGACTCTTCCTCAATAAAAAATGTCAGGAAAAATCTGAATCCCGAATCGCGAAGAAGAGAAATGGCTGCCAACACTGGATATGTCTACGATTTCTACGACAAAAGAAGTCAGCGAGTAACTGCAACTGTTTCCATATAAGTTTTGGAGGCTTCTTAGCGTTGCTGAGGAAGTTTGAGAGAAAAACGGAACGCATCTCCCTTCCTGCCCTCGGCGCGTACCTCAAACACTTACAAAAGGTGTTCAGTGCGGGAGAACGTCCAACTCTAATAACAGAAATGTGCCTGTCATGATGAACCGTGAAGAAGTTGATGGGAACCGAAAATTTTCCCGTAGCCATTCCTCTCTCCACGCACCTCGAACTCCCATGGAGTCTGTTCACCGAACAAACCACTAATTGTTTTTCGAAAAAAAGGCCAAGACTACTCAGGATATCTACGTACGTACATAAAGAGCATGCTCGAAGAGATGCAGTCATGGTCTATCATCACTTTGAAAATGGGACTTAGACTTTTTCAACGAGACGAAACGGCCACTCACATAGGAAAGTGGACCAAAGATTTATGCCCATGAAATCTTCCCAGATTTATTTCTGCTTTCGATTGATGCCTGGAAATCCGTGCAACTGCAGTTCGATGAACCAGTGCGTACGATTCAATATGGGTGAGGAGGCTTGCGTTTCAAAGGACACCACATCAGCTACTACTCATAAATCGCTAGAGAAAACCTGAGCAGCGATTCCTAGAAAAATTCTGGGTGTCCATGCGTGTTTGCGGGTTCTAAAAACGTCTATAGGCCATTATTCGTGCAGAAGGCTGTCATTTCAAATGGTTGTACGTCATTTTGTTGGTATGACACATAATAAATAGTCAAGATGGTTCACCGTCCTTCAATCCGAACTACGTCTGTTGACATATCGATGACGTATTCTATAGAATTGTCACCTAAGTACAGGATCCAAAGAAAAAAGATATGGTGCAAAGTAGTGCTAAAATGGCGAAGAAATTCGAAAATTGGCGGATGCTGAGGAATAGAAAGCTTCAAAAAAGTGGTCAAAAAGATCTAGGATGCACGAGTTCATGTGTCTGTAATCAGCCGAGTTCTCTCACATTAGCGTACTATTTGCCGGCGTCCTGACGGTTCTTTGTGACTGCTGCAGCTTTAACAAGGCCGTCATAACACCGTCACTTTGGTAGTGTACGTCGACCGAGCCGATTTTCGGGACATTTTTAACTTCTTATCGAGGTCATTTTTGAACCCGACCACATTTCAAATCCTATTTTTCGTTATCACACGGTCATCTTGGATGGGAAATCCAGAAACCATCTTTTTTTGTGAACTTTGCCTTCAATTTTTGAAGTAAATAGCCAGAGAAAAAATTGATGAAAAAGGTATACGAACAGTACGAAAAATATATGGTAAGCTATGGCCTTTGACCCCATCTCAATCGAATTTATAACAACCTTGAATTAAAATCCTCTTATACTATTACATTTTCACAATAAACTTACAATTAGTATTACTGTTCACTTTCGGAAAACATTTCGCTTTTGTTCAAAAATTGGATGCTCAACTGAAACAATCAGCCAAAAAAACATCATGAAAAATTGAAAACCCATAATTGAACATTTACAAAGTGCAGCGCAATCCAGTTCACCATTCCCCACGAGGTTTACCTAATCTGAGGCCAGATTTTCTAAACCGAATTATGGTTTTACTCGGTAAATTACTCAAATTTAATCGTTTCACTCATTCTAAACCGATTTGATACGCCTAATAGTTCATTAATACATGACAAAATTAAATATAACTGTATTCTATTAGCCAACTCTTTGTATGAAAAGGCCTTAGCAAGATTTGATTGGAAAAATACTGAGAGAAAAAAGTGTAGATTTGTATCCATTCAATTGATTTTAACTAAAAATTGCTGAGCTAATTGGTTACTCATAAAAATCTTTTATTGTCAAATCAATGGCAGGTTCCAGGAAATCGTTTCCTATAAAAACGGTTTTGAGAAGTCCTTAAAGTGCTACCTCCTATGTACAAGATTGTGAACTTATTATTACTACTGGGATACAATTCAGACAAATTGTATTCAACATCAGCCCTATCGTCACCCACTTACGACAACTAGCTCACTCGTATATCGTACCTTTTGGAATTAACGTAGCGTCTCTGAAAATTGCTTCAGAGCCGAATTTTCACACGACTTCGTTTTATTTCCAGTTTTTTTCAATTTTAATACTTTTATAATTTTTTTGACTCACATTAGCAATTATTTGGCTGAGAGCAATTAATTACTTCTTTATAACTCCAATTTTTAAGCATCCATCAAGTACAAGCTCCGGAAAGGTTGGCCACGACATTTCCGAATATTTTCTATGAACGAGGCGGAGGTGATATAGTGTCAAGTGACGCGCTATTACACACCCATGGTCCAGGGTTCGAATCCCGAAACGATGGTCACCCAGGCTATCCATGCCTCACATCCTTTCAGGGTCGCTAAATTGGTACCAGACTCGTTCAGTAGGATGAAAGCACTGACTTGAACATCAGCTGGCCATTGCAAGTCATTATCTAGGCCACATAGGCATTCAAACTGCTACAATGATTCTGAATAGAAGTCGAATGCGGGGCGCATCCCGAAATAGAATTGCTTTCATCCAGATACTTCTTCCTTACCCTTCACTTCCGTGAACAAAAGAACTGTACTGGTATTAAATGAAAAAATCATGCAAAACACAGTTTTCTACAACGAGGGTAAGGAAACCTTACTACCGTACCCATAATTACCGAACCACCCTTTCAATAGCATCAGAAACTCCTACTCGCTGATTTTAGAAGTTTTAGTAACGTGTAGAACTATTGAAAACCCATTTCTCATCACCTCTCGATGGAGTTTTTGAGGCTGCTTTTTCTCATCCGATTCCACTGCATCAAAACAACTCATTACAAAAAACCCATTAAAATAGCACTCGCAAATAATCGTCACCGACCAAAATACTTCGTTTGGGTGAATCTCCCACATTAGACTTATCATCAGTTTTTCCCTATAAGTGTGAGCATTCAAATGTGTTGGTGCTCTTTGAAAGATCGTTGCCATCTGTCCAACAATTCGCACATCTCCTGCTTACGAATGAGCTTTGAAACTCCTCATCCTCTTAATTTCATCACGTATTCGAGCATGCCAAAATGTTCTTCAGATGCATAAAAGGGGGGAGACAGAGAGGAGGGGAGGGCGTTAGGGGATGTTGGGGGTGGACGCATCTAACACACTATTCATTTCATCTACTAGAAGTCAATTTCACCACTTCAATTCGGTTCTCTCTCGTTTCTGACCTCACCTCTTCTCAGTAAGTTACCACCAAGCTTTAACCCTCAAAAAGGAAACAGTTACTGCTTATCTCTACATCAAAGACTCTCGCTCAACCCCGAACATAAAAAACCAAAAATTGACCACAAAACACAAATAACGTCTCGGAATCATTTTTAGCTATTGTTCGATAGCGTAAGCAAACACCATTTGTGAAAAAGGGATAAGAAAGAAGACCAAACCTCTCCATGTTGGCCTCCTGTAGAGCAAGATGGCCCCCTGATCAAATGACCCTGTTGAAAATTTCTGTAAGTTCGCCTGCAACCAGACGGCTCAACCCATGGCCCGCTCCCCGCCGAAGCTAAAATTCACCTCTTTATCCTCAAGTCACAATCAATTTGCCCCAAACTTTTCTATCAGAATCAGAGCCCAGTTTTCAAAAAGAGTACAGTTTGCCCCTGGTGGGGGTGTTTTGCAGACACTCTCACATTAACGATAGGCAAATTCACGGCGTATTCCAGCAAACTAACGAACATGCCCTATGGTCTCCACAGTTTTTGAATAAATTGAACTTTAAAAACACATTTTAGAACAAGCCATGCGCTTGAACTCAGCAAAAATCTCATATTCAGTAATTAACTA
>UZAF01016456.1:19340-31725 GCA_900617895.1 Haemonchus placei | reverse complement strand
CTAGTTTCGATCTTGTCTTCCATTTTTCATCATAATCTGGATTACCCAAAATATCGTGAACGGTGCCTTTAAGGCACACTCAAGGCTCCCGGGCGGATCTGGTACCAATTAACCGACCAGCGCATATCGATTCGGGATTCGAACCCGTGACCATGTGTGGGAGAAGTGCACCACTTAATTGATACCGATTTTATCTGATAATATAAAACGCTGGCATTATTTCTTTTTCCTAACCCTGCTATGCCAAGAACAAAATAGAATGCTCATTTGAATTTGTTGGCTCAAGAAATTGGTCAACGATGCTTCTTACTTTCTCCTACTCTTCCATAGATCTCGTTATTCAGGCAATAAAATAGCTAATCTGATGTGCGATAGATAGAACGGTCACCCCGGGGAAAATTCAAGGCTGCTATATTTGGTACCTCGTACCAATAAGCAGAATACGAGGTTTATGGAAAGGAGCGTTCTCAAAAATCTTCGAAAAAGCAGGTTTAATTATTGTATATTCCTTTGGCATCTACTGGTCACAAGCCCATGTCTGAACAATCAAAGAAAGGACACCTGCGCAAAACCTATTTCAGTGGGAAGATTGTAAGCGACTCAGGCAAGAGTAGTGTTGTGCTCCGATAAAAGTCAGAAGAAACAAAGTGAAGACATCACAGGCGCTCACCTTTCTTCAGGTAGTCCAGAAGAGGTTTTGAACCTAGTGGACGCATAAAATCCCCATAGCAACAAGTTTCAACTGTGCAGGGACCACGGGAACGCCACAGCGACACCAGTTGCTCGCATGTTCGCCATGAAATCCAGAAAAAGCTAAATCGGTGAAAATTGAATCGGTTTTCACTTCTAAATACCCCAAATATTGAATGATGAGATGCTCAGCCTTAATTTATCCCGGGTGCGCCACGCTTTCGACTCTTAGTCAAGATCGTCGAGAGGTCAGAATGGGTTTAGGTCAGCCAAATGAGCGGTCGTCTCCCTCACCTTGACAAATGGAAGAGCTTGAGCGAATTTCCAAACGTTTCAAAAGAGTTTTTCTGAAGATTTCGTTTTTTTTTTGTTGAAGATTAGTACTGTGTTTGCCGTGGTCACTATTTTTCCTTAAAAAGAAAAAAGACCACCTCTGAGAAGGTTTTCGTCAGGAGCAAATTACCCGAGAAAAGTTTTTCTCTAAGAGACCCATAGGAAAAAAGAAAGCCATTAGCACCCGCGTGATGCTAGGATCAAATTCCGCACTGAATCGCGCTTGGAAAGGTCTGGTGCTGGTGACCATTGAATCGCCCTCGACAGATGATATTGTGCCCGATTCGTTCAAGACACTTTGGTTAACACCAGATCAATCTGGAAGGGTAAGGCGCTACCGTACACGTAAGCTACTGACCCTAAGTCCCTGCAATTCATTCAATGAACAAAATACGCATTTCAGATGTTGTCACCTCTTCACAGAAAATAGCGGAATACATAACACCTTTTAAAAGAGGGTTGATCAATCCCGAGCAGTCCAAACTTCAACTCAGATTCATTCAACAGGGACAGACTGCTTTCCATATGGACACTAACCCGTGACCCATTTTCAAAAACTTTCGCACTTTCTATAGTTCCGTAAAGGTGTCGGAAACATGGCGCACCCTAGGTCCAGAAAACTCATGCTTACCAATCCGTGAGGGCATTTCCGGAAGGTAAAATGGCTCCCGTCGTTTTCATCTCGTCCAAAGACGGCTTCTGCAGCACTGATTTCAAGCGACCATTTTCCATTACGAAAACACCATGACCTGATGCCACCTAAATCGACGCTACAGTACTCCGGTGCAAAGAATGAGGTTTTTTTCTGCCAAAAGCCTTATTTATGCTGGAAGACCTATGGGGACCAGCTCGAAGGCTCCATAGTTTCGAGGATTACGAACGCTGTCTCACAAAGCGATATCCGCAACAAACATCTATTTGCCGATTTTTACCGACAAACTAGTGATTAACTTTTTAAAACCAAGTTCACCATCTTACGGAGAATTTCCTCCCCTTCACAGCTTCTTTTTAGGAAGTTTCGGAATAATTTGATCTTGCAAATCACCTTCAAATTGGATTCAGTAGCGAAAACAATCATATCCGAGGATGAATCGCATTTTCCAAAGGCGGAAACGTCTTCGAGAACGTCAGAGGCAGCCACAAGCAGTCCAGGTGGGAGTATCGTGGGAAGGGATCTGAAGAGAAATAGGATATCGGATCTAAACAAGAAAGCCGTCATTTTTATAGAGGTGTCCTAGCCGTAACAGTCTTTTGGTCTGACGAGGTGCAATACCAAGAGGTGCACTATCATAAGCATGGCCCTGTGATCGAATCTTGGTTTGGTACCCGCACAGGACAACCAAACCTCCCGTACTCTCAGAGCCAGATAGTTGCGAATGCAGTGCGGGGCGCATTGCAGAACAGGATATATCAACAAAGGAAAACTTGAGGCCTTGAAATTGCCGCTGACCGGACAAATGCCTGCTTCACTACTTTCCCACTGAGATTGCGTCTATCCTCGCGACAATAAGAATCAATGGCCGCTTCTGCTTCTCCGTTGCTGGGCGACAACTTTGAGAGTCCAAATTCAGCCAAACCCGAACTAACACCAAGGAAAGAAGCAAGAGAGAAGGCACTATGACTCCAAAGTTGGTTACGTGGAGCACTATGACTCTGAAATTGTCTACGTGGAAAGTGACGATGCCACTCTGCGATACTACTGTAAAACTCTCCTTCTATGTCTGCGATTTCTCAATTGTTGTCGCTTTTCTTTTCTGGAATGAGGTCCCGTCGTTTAAGCATTAACGACTACATTTAATACGTCGGCGACTGTTATTAGTTTCCAACCGATAGATTGCAGCCTCAAGATATAACTCTCTTTGCACATTAAACAAACCGAGGGCATTTGTAAAAAAGCTTGGCTAATGAGATAAATCCAATTTTTATCTCAATTCCTGAATTCAAGGCCGAAAAACTTACCTATAAGTGCGCAATTTCGTATCAAGTACCGTAATTCCACTGGGCAATGTGGCGAATATTTTTCCAAAAGCTGAGACATGAGGTAATCGCTGAGAGAGGCCACCGGAATGGATAAGAAGCACCTGGAACAGGTCCGTTCACCATTTTAAGCAGAAGATTTGTAAATAGCTGTTGATTCGCATTGACTTCGAAAACTTTCAATTACGGAGGTAACACCCTATGAAAAAAGAAGAAAATCAAAAAAAAAGGTCATGCAGTCACTGCCCCAGAATCGCTTATTAAAAGTAAAGGATAAAAAGGATAAAGATTTTTAATCAATCCCGTCTGTGGGATGCGCCCCCGCACTCGACTTCCATTCAGAATCGTAGTGGCGTAATGAGTGCGTATGTGGCCTGTACAATGACTTGCGGTGGCCAGCCGATGTACAAGTCAGTGCTTTTATCCTCCCAGACGAGTCTGGTACCAATTCACCGACCCCGAGGGGATGGAAGGCTTGGTTGGCCTAGGCGGGCATCGATCCGGGATTCGAACCCCTGACCGTGCGTGTGATATAGTGCGCCACTTGCCACTACACCACCTCCGCCCTTATTAAAAGTATTAGTTGCAAATTCTACTCTACAGAAATCTTACTGTATTACAGTACTCTACAGTAACTCGGAGTATTTGAGCTCCTTTGCATTACATTGAGTGGTTCTGAACGCTTTTTCGTTCTAACCTTCTGTCCCTTTGATTGACCTTCAATAGTACGCAGAACATTCAATGTAGCACCGCCAGAACCTGAAAGCACTACGTTATAGTTAGTAAGCCTTAGTGATAATAAAAACAGGAGTATAGTCACCCAGAATCCAGTCAATAGTTTCTCTTCATAGATGAATCTTATACTACTAGGGTGCTGGGAAAATGCCTACCGAGAACTTCACAGAAATCCAGATTTTTGCTGGAATGTTCCGGGACTTCCCGTAGGAGTCTACAACGACACTTACACACCTGTATGTGGCCGGATACGAACTCGTGTAGGAGTACGAGTGTGTTACGGGGAACAGTTCGGCTATTATAGCTTTGATTAAGAAAAGAGGGAGTAATATAGTCAGTGGGTGGTAGCGTCCTTGTACAACAATTTTATGAAAACTTCTGGAACATTCTAGAAACCTTGGACCAATGCGAAGTTTTCGTCAAATACTACAAGCACGACATACGAACGACCTAATAATGACCAGTAATGGGACTGCAGATCCAATGAGTCATTGGGAACCTTTGTTTACGGTCACAATTCAACTAATTGTGACCAAATTAGAAACATTAAACAAAGTTGTTTTCTATTGGTACCTAAGGTACTTTGTTGAAGCTTGGCGATTGACGGAAGAGCAAAAACAAAGTTTTTGGGAGGAAAATTACCTTTTTGAACTGTCATTCATCAAATAATGATTTCTTATACTCGACGACTGAACGGTTTCTTACGTCAGATGAGCTTCCGTGAAGTTTGTCGAGAAAACGTACCAATCCTCACACCTTCAGGGTAATCAGGGATGACCAGAGCTTTTCGACAGTAAATCGATAGGTTAACTTCATCTAGTAGAAGCTCAAAATCTCGTTTTTGTCGTTCACTTCCGGCTGTCAGCACCAGCAGATCCCACATCGTCATTACCGTTAATCTGAACTAATCACAAAATGATCATAAATAAGTGAAAGCTGGACGTCGCCGTTTAGCCTGGGGATTAGCTTCAAGATAGAAAGCCGGTAAGGGCGATGTTACTCATAACAAGTCGGACACCTCTTATTACCCCTCGAACCGAAGTAAAACCTTCCCCTACATTCTGAAAACGGTTGTTTTCTAGTATACCTAGAGCAAAAATTCCCCGAGAACCTAGTTTGAATGTGAACTACGAGTCCTAGCGAGCATATTTTATGAAGCTGCCGGAAAGGGAATAGAATAGAGAGATGGGTGGACGGACTTATCTTGGCAATATATTCAGGGACGTCGTTGGACACAGCCGGTTTGCCGCAATGTTGCTCAACCATGGGCCAGCCAAATTGCGACAAAACTTATGACTTCACAAGCAAGGATCAAAGTGACACAAATATTTTCTCTACGTATTTGAGAAATACAGAGGAGCTGATCCATATAAATATATGTTCGAACGCAATTCAACCAATCGATAATCTTTATCCAGTGATAAGCAAGGTATTATATTTATACAACACATTCCCAATCATTTAACTATAAATCCAGTCTAGCTAAAAGAAATCTGAGAAATAATCGATCCCATTTCTAAACTAAGGTGTAAAACATTAAGACAAAATATTTTTTGTGAAGTTCGACTTCCAAATGCATAATCTGAACCATACAACCACAACCACACCATAGGAAGATCAACTACAGTATAGTTAATCACAATGACGGCTTACTTAGAGTCATATGGTTACTACAGTGTAATTAGGTCAGTATGTCACTACTCCACCTCTTCCTCAAATGACCCCCCCCCCCCTCCCCGTTGAATACCGATACCAACGGCAGTAGAATAGTAATTAAAAGAAATTGCAAGCTAAAAAGCTCACTTAGGGCGAAAACATAAGGATCAGCAGTGCATATCAAAGAAACCGTTCCATAAAAAAACATCTGAACAAATACTAGTAACATTAAGTAAGTTGGTATATGTGCTGTACAAAAACATCGCCAGCGATGAAATTACAAAAATGTGAGGTAAATTTCGGTCTAGAAAGCAAAAAAAGTGGGGAAAAGTGATGCTATTGACTAAAAGGAACTAGGTCTGCTAGCCATCCCTCTATACATATATTAATATACAAACAGCGTTTTTATGTTCAGCTAAAACTGCCGGTTTTCCATAGCCCAAATTGATAGCTGCCGGAGTCAACTGCCACTCATTCGGATCGCTGAACAGCGGACTGTGAATGTAGCGATTGAGCTAAAATCGCCGAAAATCAGTTCAACCGCTTAACACTCGCCTACCTCAAAGTATAGAATAATGTGGAGGAAAGGAAGGATGAAAGTGGAAGGTATAGAATGAAAATTCATGTCAGTCAAATGTAAGCGCTAAACATCAACGCCAACATTATGTACAGCAAATAAGCCTACTCAAAAGCCAAAAAAAACCGAAAAGTAGTACTTAAATCACGAAGTGGTGGTGAAAAAATCCAGAACAAATTTTATTGAAAACAGATCAAGTACTAACCTGATCGACATCAAATGCTGTCTTTTCCACATGCATAGTTAGCATTTGACATAATCGACAGAATGCCGATTCCATTAAAGCCAAAGCTGAGAGCGCTGATACAAGTGGACATCCCGACACGCAAAACTTTTCTAGGTTTGGGCAACATCGAGCCACCGAACGGGCCAGCTTGTCAGTTATCTACAACACATCGAAAGCAATGGATCACGCAAAAGATTTACTGAGAAAACAAGGTTTGTGACGAAAGAAAAGTTCCAAAACTTGATGTAAGAAGTCGAGATTCAGAAAATCTGTTACTGAAATTCAGTGGACTGTATAAATAAATAGGTAAATAAATAAATAAATAAATAAATAAATAAGTTAGCTGAGAACTGGCGCAAAAGAAATTACGAATCCAGAACAAGCCTGGCAAGCCCCAATAAAACTTCTGCAGGTCTAGACTGTTAAACGACCGATTTCAAGCATCCGATAGTGGCAGTATCGACGCTCAGAGGATGACGAAGTCAACTGACCCTTGCACCCCTAGATGCAAGACTCAGTGGTCAAGAAATGGAATACAATCACGAACTGACTGATCATGTAGAAGATACGCTTTGGTTTTTACTAAAACACTAAGTGCACAAATAAACTGCAGTGTTAAAGCTGTTACTAAAAATGACTGACCTGATGATTATCATTTATTTCTAGCCTTGAAAGAGTGCTAAATGATGGTGCCATCCCGCGGATAAGCTGACTTTCTGAGACAGAAAAAGTGCATCCGTCGAATATCAGCTAAATGGGGATGGATAACGAAAAATGAATGGAAGTTGGTAAAAATTGAGGAAGCTAACAAAAATCACGGTAAGAACACGTACCTCTTGGAGCTCTGTATATTGCGCTAACTGAGCAAGAGTCCATGGTTTTACGCCGGCTAAGTCGCAGTTAGACAGAGCAAGTCTGAAAATAAGGGTGAGATCAAAAATGGACCATGAAGGGATGGACTAATTATGAAAATGGTAACGAAAGCAAAGGCGGAACCTAGTCAAAGGCGCGCAAGCCGAACAAGTAAGAAGTTCATGAAAGTGGCTATCTCTGATTCGATCGCGTAAAAGTTCATCTTCCAATTCCAGTGAAGTAGCGCCTTAAAATTCATCGCTGTAATCAGTACGTAAAATTAAAAGTTGCACCCTATGGCAGAAAGAAATAAAAGAAAGCAGCCGAAAGAAAAAATCCACGAAGAACATACTGCTCAAAAGATGGGGGATGGCAAACGACAGCAACGACTGAGTATCGTGACGATCACACTGACAAAGGGCGACAGAGCCGTCATTATTCTGTACCCGAGCCGTTGCAGGGCAGTTCCCGATTTGTATACGAACATTCGACGGTCGGGGCAGAAGACGCCCTGAAACTCCAAACGTTCACTGGTTGTAAGAAATCAAATTCTCCTATTCCTTCAACTTCCTTTTCTAGTTCTTTCAGCCCTGATCATGATGCGAAGAAAATAATGTTCCATTTTCGATTGCTTTCATGATTCAAATTACTTTCGATCACGTAAGCACTCAGTGATAGCCTTCCGAATACTGGATGAAATACAAAAAAGAGGACCCGCTCTTGTCATTGGTCACAGTACTGTGCAAACTTGAACCGTATTAGCCATGAGTATTGGTTTCATGAAAGCATGCAAGCCGGCAAACCGCAGAATATGCATTACAGAACAGAATTTCACTAATGTAATGTTGTAGAATCAAGCAGACAATCCTCCCCTACTTTTCCAATGTAATATTCAAACAGAAACCGCTGCAACTTTCTATATAATCTTATAATCCATCAAAACACAATAGTTTTCTGATTTGAGCCGATGAAGAATCAAAAAATCCAGTATCTCAAATCGAGTTCCCTAGCAGTCCCTTCTCCCAAACCCACGCAAAGTTAGCAGACCTACCCAGAGCGACGAAAATCCGGGAACAGACAAGTGAAAAGTTTAGCCGATCAGTATATGGTAGACATATACCAATTCTCTGCAACAGCTCGGCTGGTAGAAGCTCCATCTGAAGTGATTTATAATCGAATTTCACCTCAACTTTGAATTCATATTTCTTTTCCAACCTGAACAAAATGAGAAATATTGGGGAAGCAACCAACAAGTCCGAAAAGACGCAAACATATACGAAATATTTATTTACAATTATTAGTATAACACGTAGACAAATTTATCAAGCCAATTTATGACTTATAACAGAATCAGGTAAGCTGATTACTCTGGTTTTGTGATAAAACGATGACGAGGTAACCAACTAGAGTTTTCATATTCACCATTGAGGTATGAACACGCGGCAGATCAACGGTAAGAGATAAATAGTTCAAGATTCTACCAGAGCATCAACAACGAAACAACAAGTCGCCATTACAATCACATTCCCCAATGCTTACTGCGAACAGACCGACCGACATCAGCTATGCGTACACTGTCGGGCCGCTTCTGAATCCTTTCCGACTCCTCTTTCCGCCTTTGCATCTCCTTTTGAGCTATTCGCATTTCTTCTTCCATACTCTCAGCCGTTCGTACACTTTCCATTCGTTTCTCTGATCGGGAAGTCCTTGACTCCTAAAGAGATACACTAACGCTTGAACAAAAAATTTGTTGGATACCGGAAAACAGTTCCGTTTCTGTAAAAATAGAAAATGAGTTAAGGATCTCTGTTTCCACTTCTTCCCAGCTACCACATTTCACAGAACAGTTTCATTTTTTCTTCACGACCCTTGAGTTAATGAAAGGATGATGGAATTGAGCACTCACTTTCACTGAGTAAAACATAGGTCCCAACTCTGCCAACCACACAGCATCTACAGCTGTGACACACTGCATATATTCCTTGGCTGTCATTACAAGCTCGTGATAAACCTGAAAAAATGATGTACGTGCAGCTAAGAATATTGTGAAGCCATTAAAAACGTCTAAAAAAATGACGTGAAGCTTAGATAAGCAAATATATGAAGTCAGAAAAAATTGAGAAAAGAATATCTTAATCTTTCCTAAGAGGAGCTTCCCGTCTCCCTTCGGCCATTGGAGATTCCAACCTTACACCATTTTCCTCATATGCATTACAACTTCATGATTATGTCATTTTCGATCGCTATTTCAAAAAAAGCAAACACCAAAATGAATTATAAACGCACCACATAATCCGGCATGAAACCCATTCCAAACAGTGCCGAGGTCGGATGCAGGAAACAAGGAATACCTGTGCGGACGTTTACATATTCACCAATACCTTTCAATCTGAAAAGTAATGAAAAAAATTTGAATTATTCTTCTGAATCAATTGGAACTCTTATATTTGAAAGACCGTTTATTCATGGAAATTCAGCGCAAAAACGTTCGAAAATCAGTAACAGCTGAACATCAAACCTGCCAGCATTATGGAAATACGCGGAACAAATACACTTTCGAATTACGTCCCAGTCACTGCCGGTAGAAACAATCTTGATCTTTTGCTCTTGCATGATCTCTTTCAATTGAGCTCGCACTTCACGAACCTAATAAAATACTTATTCTCAAAGTTCATGCATAACAAGAAATAAAAAACCTTCCGTAAAAGCCAATACAACAAATTCATTAAAACTTGCAATCACCTACCTTCTTGATGGCTTTGGCGTGTATATAATTATCCGCGCACCACTTGGCCGAGTATTTATGTTGTCGCCATTGCAAATAGACGTTCAGAAAAGTCAAATGATCTGATTCCGGCACCTGAAAGGGACGGATTAGGTTAGAACCTAGAAGGAAATGTCTAATGACAAGTGAACAATGGCGAGAAAACATGAATGGTCACCTGGAATTTCTCCTTCTTTGCATCAGCCTCATCTTCCCTGCCTTTCGGTCGGAAAAATATCGCTGGCACAGAAAGCATGGATACGATCGTTAAAACCTGCAATCGAGTATAACTATGACAAATAACATCTCTACAATGTCAATTTTAGCCGAAATTGAGGAAAATGGTATAACTCTAATCTCTAAGTCAAAAAAAGTCTCCAAACGACTAACGTCCTCACTACATCCCATCGACTCTGACATGATCAACATCTTCGACAGGGTTGGATCCAAAGGAAATTCGACCATTGTCCTTCCCAGCTCTGTGAGCCTGAAAACTCATAATTCTCAGCGTTCTACAATAATTTGTTCGACTATTAGAAAATACTTTCACTTGACACCTCTCTAGGCCCCTAAGAAATCGACAAAAAATAAACGGTGAGGATCCTTAAAACGTACTGTCCGGTATTATCAAGCGCACCCAGAGTCCACAACTGATACATGGAATTCAGCATGTTGTCTTGTGGAGGTGCGTCCATGAAGTGGAATTTTAGCAGATCGTCAACACCGAGAGACTTCAATAGCAGTACAACATTTGAAAGATTGGTTCGTTGAATCTCAGGCACAGTTGAGACCTGAAAAAAAAATTTGAAATCTGGTGAACGTAGAGAAAGAATGTGGCATATGAAAAAATAAAAAGAAATAAATGAAAATGAATGAAAAATAAATTAAATATAAAAATGTAAAAAAATGATAAAATTCAGTGTGAATATGAGACATCTCAGAAAATGATAAACAAGGAATTTCAAGAAAAAAAAAGTTCGCATTATTTAGATTAACTCACAAGCATCTCCTCTTTGAACTGCCGCTCAGTATAAAGACGGAAGCACTGGCCAGGGCCTGTTCGACCGGCACGACCTGCTCTTTGATTCGCAGATGCTTGAGATACAGGGAAAATCTGAAATTCGGGAGCTGAGCATCTAGAAAACCAGGCAGTTATATTCCTTTTTGAGAATTTAAAAGCGAAAATTCTGTCAATTTTCAATAGAACCCAACATCCTACCTGTAGGGCATCCATACCAATACGAGGATTGTAGACTTTCATCTTACAGAAACCCGGATCAATGACGAACAAAATACCATCAACTGTCAATGAAGTCTCAGCGATGTTTGTGGCCACAATGCACTTACGCATACCACCAGGAGCACGATGGAAAATTTTCGCCTAAAAGTGGGTTTTAAAAAATTAAGAGAGTGTTAACAACGAGTCCATGGAGCACCTGTAAGTCACTGGGTAGTTGGGAATAAATCGGAAGTACAGCAAGAGGTGGAGCTTCATCCAATTCTTCAAGCCGTGACTTCATCAGACTGCACGTTACCTAGAAAAGCCCATTTATAGGAAGACCTCATAATAAAGAGCTCATAATATCCTATGAGCAATCATTCCTTGTGTCTAGATCGTACTAACCTCGATATCCTCCTGACCAGGCATGAAAATCAAAATATCTCCTTCCATGCCACCAAGGTGGACAGTAATCGCTTGTTTGACTGCGGCATCCACATAGTCTTCTACCTTAAACATGAAATTTAAGAAGAAAAGGTAAAAGGAGAATCAGGCGAATTTCCCTGAGGATACATGGGCCGACAACCGGGACTCAAATCGCACACTTCTTGATCCAGAAGGTGAATATTAGTCGATTCCAATCTAATTCAAGCTCGATAGGCATTCATTCGTCTCGATTTGCTTGGAAATGTTTCGCATTTGGCAGTTATCGAAAAGGTCACCGCAAAGCTTCCCTTTGAAAACGATCTGTGCCTCCCAGTTCTGTCTGTCATCAATCACTCCCCTAAACTCCGCATGCGAACAAGCGCGATATGACGAAAATAACGCCGTTGTAAGGGAGAATGTAGCCCAGTAGTCGAGGACTAGTGATACGTGCTACGAGATCGAAACTCTCTTCAAAGGAAACAGATAAAGACATCATACCGGAGCTCTTGCGTGGAAAATCTCCACAGGGAAGGTACGACCAGGAATCGTGAACGTTGGGCAACTACCTGAACAAAAGCCATTCAATTCAATCGATGAGAACGTAGCAAATAGAACCACCCATCATAACACAAACAAACGAAGGATACCTCCGAAGAAATTCGCAAACTTTTCAGCATCCATAGTAGCTGAGGTGACGATCAGGCGCAGATCAGACCGTCGAGCAATCACGTCCCGAAGCAGACCGAACAGAACATCAGTATTGAGTGACCTGGAAAACTCTCGAGAGCTCTTTCAACGGACTCCAGGTGTTGATCCTTCCTGGCTTAAAATTTGTCTATGAAGAAGATTTTATATGAAATAAAGACTTCAAGGGCGACGTCTACTACAGTGTGTTTCAAAAGTATGTGCACACCCAACATTTTGTTTTTT
>UZAF01016456.1:6488-18117 GCA_900617895.1 Haemonchus placei | reverse complement strand
AAAAAACAAAATGTTGGGTGTGCACATACTTTTGAAACACACTGTAGTCTGATTTCTGCTCGATTTCGCCTCAATAATTAACTAGTAGCGAGAAAACGTTCAATGTTTTTCCCTTTACTTATTAACAAATACCGTTCATGAGCTTCGTCCATGATAATAGCACTGTATTGATCGAGATCACCATCACCCAAACATTCTCTCAGTAAAATACCATCAGTCATATATTTTATGATGGTCTTCTCCGACGTACAGTCTTCAAAACGGATCGCATATCCCACCTCTTGTCCAAGCTAAAAATGAAGTATTATCAAACTTTCTAGGAGCCCAAAACTTGAGAGATTCCAGTCAGATACCTCGACATCCATCTCATCCGCAACACGCTTTGCTACACTCATAGCAGCAACTCGACGAGGTTGGGTGCAGCCGATAATTCCTGAAACGAATAAAGTGACTAGCTGGTGGAGATTGTTCCCTTCAGATTGAGCCACATAATTTAGTTCTTCTCAAAATCGTGAAAACGACTATGATGACCAATTTTCGTAACCTAACCAAGAACGACTATTTCACGAGTTCATCGATGTCCGAGGGAAGAAGCTCGATCGGTACAGGTTGAACAAAAATACTTGGCAAAAACTTGATTTTATCCTCAATTCCCGTGAATACCGACCGTTATAACGATGAAAAAGAGCTTAAAGGACAGTACCTGTGCTTCCAAAACCCTCCTCAAAGAGATACTGTGCAAGTTGAGTGGTTTTTCCTGATCCAGTCTCTCCGACTATGATGACAACATTGTTTTCTCTTATGACGTTCATCATTTTCTGCCGGCATGCAAACACTGGCAAGTATTCTCGTTGTTGCTGCAAAAATACCTATTAATGAAGTCAAATTTGGGGCGTTAACACTGTGACAATGTATTACGGTGGAGTCAAATAGTAAGAACAAGAACAAAGGCCTCGATAATAGGGAAACCTGTAAAGAAAAGCATGGAAGAGAGCGATATCTAGGAAACAACAGGAAAAAGGGATACGAGCGGTGCATAAATTAGTCTTTGCTGTAGCTTATTCAGGTTATTTCTCTCGCTCTTTCACGCTTTATCCATTTTGGCCCGGAAACGAGAACGAAGAAGAATGAAAGAATGAAACATAAATGGCAGCTTCATGTGCAGTCCTAGCCCACCAGAAATACGGGGCTTACAATACTATAGACTGGATTCCAACACAATCGCAATTTAATCAGAATTTCAGCGTATGTCTGTCTATCTATATGCGCTTGACTGCTCTCCTGCTGATCAAGTTCATAACGTAAGGTGGTCTGAGAAATGGGAACGAGCGGTGACTATTTTCGAGATGGAATTGCTCGCTATAAGCTGAAACTTACACTACCGTTGTTGAGGTATAAGACCAACTACAAACTTGGTTTGATAGAAATTCAACATTACAAATCTTACCTTCAGTGACTTCTCCATAGCAAAATCAGACACGGCTTCTGTTTTTTCAGTTATATGGGTAGCGAACTGATGGGATCCCTAGAAATTTTGCAATCAAATTGAAGTTGTTAAGTCTTCGAGAAAAATTACCTTATAATCATTTGCGTCATCCTTTTCAGGATCTTCCATTTCATCAGGCTTTTGCTTCACGCCCATCAGATTCCCCAATTTGCTGCCAGCTAATTCCCAGTGCTTTTCTTGAGCCTGAATGGGTTGAATCAGCTGGAAAAGATTACACACAACGAGTTGGACGAACCTTTTTTCTTTCTTCCGATTCACGATACTGCCGTACGACTTTACTTCCTCGGGCTGCAGCAACAGCCATATCACAGGTGGTGTCTACAACCGGAATCACAGGTTTTGATTGCTGTAAATTGTATTTTGCTCAAAGAAAAGATCCGTCAAAAAAAGGGGAAAGAAATTCCAAGTTTTCAAATTAGCAAAACTAGAAATACAGTACCCTTGTGAATACTATGCGTCCATCGAGAAAAGGAGGGACTATATTGTGAACAAGGAGATTCACACGATTTTCATCAGTTTCGTCATCAAACAAGGTGGACAGCTCATCTGTCAACGCAACGACACCTATAAATAGGCACATCTAAGACTGTCTATCGGTCAACATTAGTAATATAAAGAAATCTTGACCAATCCGATGATTAAGTAAGAAAATCTGACGAAAGTTCCAATTATAATAATACTATTTATCTACCAGATCTATGAAGTCGATTGTTCTCCCATAGCTCGTTTTCCCGTTTTATAGATTGCTGTTTCAAAGTGAGACGAGGTCGGGAAGAAGTAGTCTTCTCTTGCCATTGCTTTTCTCGTTTCTCTACGAATTCTTCGCTAACCTATATTGATGACGGTTACTCATACCGAAGGGTAAGAAAAAACAAACAAAACAAAGCAGATCACAACGAAAACAAAAACAAAAACAATGTCAACTTTGCACTCAGCTAGCCGCGATTAACCACGAAATTACCTTTGCAAATGGGTTGTACTCCTCGTCATAAACACCATCATTGTCATACCATTCTCGATCGATAACCTTTTGTTCAGCTTCCCATTGCTCACGCTCAGCTGCGTCATGGAATTGTGGCCTAAGAAGTTTACAGAACTCTTGAACGACTCCGAATAACGTCGAATATATCGAAGATGGACTAGTTACTCACTCGAAGCCCTCTTCTTTCACAGATCGGACGGTGTCTTCGCCACGCATATGCTTCCTACGTTGTTCCTCTTCGCGACGATGCCGCTCGCTACGCCAAATGCTATCAACGCCTACAAAACATCGCTGTTCTGAATACCACACTTAGATGAAAGATTTCTAACTTAATGAAAATTCAAAGGCAGTCATTTAGTAATATCAAAAAACAACAGTAGGCATATAAGGAAAGACCGGAAGGCATACAGTTCAAGAGGCTATACTTAGGCCTAGAGCATGGTTTATAGTAGCAATCGATATCGTACTTCTTTCAGAATCCCCACGACGAGAAGAAGACAAAGTTCTGGGAGACGGTGTATCCCAGGAAGACTTTTCTATGGGGCCATCATCGTCATTCCAACCGTATCGCGATGGAGTAAATGGAACCTAAACAGAAGAGGTGTCGAGTATGAACTGACGATTTAAGAAAAAAACTCGCAAAAAAAAATAACGAAGGAAAGAAAAAATACCTTAAAGTTAGGGGTCTCGTATTCTTTACGTTTTCTCTTCTCATCGCGGCGATCGCTACGATCCGAGCCTTTTCGATCTTCTCGGTGACGTCTCGAGTCTCGATCTTCATTGCGGTCTTTCTTGTCGCGACTGCGATCTCGGTCGCGTTTTCTGCTATCCGCAACTAAACCCCGCCGTTCATCGCGATATTTCTCATCTTTGTACCTGAAAAAAAGTGGTGTAGCAACAGAGAAAAGCAGTGTAAGTCCTACCTTATATAATCCATTGTTTCTAGATACGAAAAGGAACCAAGAAACATTCTTACGTATCAAAAAACTGATTCACACAAAAAAGGTACTCTTCTAATTAGAAGCCGTGGGTTGCCCCAGCAGTAGAACATGAAATGATAGGAATGCCAAGAAAATGGTGGCAAATAAGAACTAAGGCATTGATGAGATATGAAATACGTGAAATGAGCAAGCTTATTTAGGGGCCTGATTGCATGGTTAAAAAACTGGCTCGGTTTTTTTTCAAGATTTCAACAGCTTTACCAGGTTTATGAATTGTTTGCAGTGATTTCAGGAACACCGCAATGACATGAAGCTTGGGAATCTTCCAAAAACCTTTATGTTACAGCGAAAAGAGAAAAAAAGAGGAAAGGCTTAGAATCACGATTCATCCATGTCATGGACTCCTTTGAGACTAGCAACAAGCTCGCATCAAGCTAATGAATCAGAAATTTGAGGAACTGCAAAAGAGAGCGCATCATTCCGGTTCCAGATCCTAATGTTATTAGACCCGCGTGAAATTCGTCCAAACTAGATAAAGATATCATCGCTGGTAGGGAAAAATCAGAAGGAGACCTTCTTGATAGACCTTCACATTTTGAAGAACCTGATTGTGAATCATAACTGTTCCAGTTTGTTCATAAATTACTCTGGCCATGGTTGATCTGCCTCAAGAATGTTTTTTTGAGAGAATATCACCAATTGAAAAGGATGTATAATATTGCTTATTAAATAATCACCAACTTTTGAATGCCTCGCCGTACACTGTCAGTGACTCCTACATCAGGGGTATCATTACCATCTCGTCTTCTCAAATGATCCTCCTTCTTTGAACGTGCTAACCGATCAAGACCAAGCAAGGATCTGAAACAAAAATGTCACAGCTACTTTGGTTTGAAAGCACCTTGAAATACTAGTACTCAGTACTCCTCAATAGCACTTTTATCAATTCTTCGATAGCCAACCTAGCTTTGCAGAATTGCATCAAAAAAGAACTTGATAAGAGATTTTAGTTGCCTTGCTCCATAAGGAGTCATCTTCGATAGATAAAGATAAATTTAATGGATATCACATTCTCGATTCAGTGAAGATCGTGGCTTTTGTCGGCTTCAGAAAAGGTAGGCCTAAGGTAACACGATCTTTCAAGTACGTAAAATATGGTATGGGAATAGAGGCATAATTCGATTTGGGATTTCTAAAAAGGCTATCTCAAGCTTACAAAGGCTGATTGTTCAAAAAATGCAGCGGGAGCTAACAATTTTCGTAAAAAAAAAAAACTACGGGCGCAACAGCTGATATCGGGGTTAGGAGTGATTATATTACTTTCATTGTCTAAAGGAACCCTACACTGAGCACCCAAAAAGTGATCCATCTATCATTTTACAATTAATCCTTCCACCCGATATGGGAGATAAGCACAACGACAAGCTCCTTTCTGCCCCTGATTTCATACTGAAGATTTCGAAGATTACGATTGAGTTAATCTTTCTGCTGAATGGCCAAAAAATTAGAAACCGAGGACTAGGTATTGCGCCCTTCACATTCGTCTGCTCATATTTTGAGAAGAAGTAGCAAGATTATTTGGAAGGAACTCTTATTTCATTTGAAGTAGCGGGCGGAAAAAGAAGTTCCTCATCAAACTGTAAATCCGTAACCTTCTTCGAATTTATATTGTTGGCTACACGAACTTCCACGAACCTGCTTTCCACATGCGGTTTTTTCTCATTCGTCTCATTTTCGGACTTCTTCTTACGAATTTCCAATCCACCGAAAGTGTCCGCGCGACCCTCGAGACGATCGATCGCCTCTTCTGACATCTTCATAGATTTCGATAACATAATACGAAGTTCATTTTAATGATTAATTTGTAAAAATGCAGGAGATATCATCTGGTGTTGTGCAGTTGTATCGATGGAAGTCTACCTCTCCGGTGGGAATATTGATCAAGTAGGAGTATAATAAAGAACACAAGGGCCTTTTTCAATGTTATTGAACAGCAAATGTTAACCGAAGTTATTTTTTGTCTTCATTGACTCAAATTGTTCCCATTTATCAATACCTTTTTGAATTTTTCATATCACACATTTCTGGTTATGCTAAAATGCAGTGAGGTCACTGCCCCTGACCGATATCTTTGCCCACCTCCCGATATTTACAGTTACGGCCAGGGTGATCGGGAAACCACTACTAAACACAATCATCGGTCAAGACGCCGCTGCCGACTTTGGAACGAAAATGATTAGGACCTTAACTATGAAAGTAGGCTTGTCGTCTTTGAAAGTAACTCGAATCCATGAATGAGCACGAAAGGAATTGCAAGTGATACGGAAATTTAAAAAAAAAAAACAGATTCAAAACAGCATAGTGAGCTATCCCACGCCTGTTTGTTGAATGGGATCGTAGTTCCCGTAGTTAGAGGCGTACCGGGTCTGTCGGTCAGTGACATAAGTCAAATACATGTTTTACAATTTCGCCCTGTGTTTTCGACAAGTCCATGGGGGAAAAACTACTGGAATAAAACACTTATGGGCATAGCAGGACGCCATACTTTGCATAACAACATATGTACCAGTAATCTTTCAAGCAAGTAGGTAATGTTTTCGAAAAAATCAATCGATTTCACGTTCACACCTTTCAGACTTTGGTTCTTCAACTGTTTTTTTTTTACGTAAACAAAGCCTATCATTGTTATATTTACTGTACAGTGAGCATAACAAAACCAATGCGATTAATTTCAAACTGGGATCCAATTTACAGACTGACTGAAATAGAAAGCAAATCGGGCTATTAGGAAAGTACGACAAACAATAAAACTAATTATGAATAAAAAATAGAAAATAAAACACCACATGAAACAGCTAAGAGGTGAGTTGGGAAAGGCACCAAAAGCACTGCATGTCAAAATGAAAAATCAGAACAAAAAGCATAGTAAAGTCTTGATTAACGTGAATCAAGCCGATGCTAGGCTATAAGGAAGTGAAAAAGAGAATACGAATACGATACGAGCAATGAAAATCCAATTGCGAAGCGAATCATTCGGTTAGGACTAACAGACGAGAATGGGACCAAATACGACCAGAGATGCTACAATATTTCATGCAAATAATTATGCTAAACACATGAAAAAATCTGAGAAGAAAGAAAAAGATTGTACTGGGCTCTAGCTTAGTAAAAAAATTTGACAAGATATGAGAAAAATAACACGATTGTGAGACAGTGAACCTGATCAATCGAGCCGTTCACAGAGACTGACCGGCGCTAGAACCTTTGGCACATCGATGTTGCGTAAGGTTCAAATACGTTCAACTGTGAAGGAACTGAAGTCGACCACAGTGGGTCAAGGAACTCTCAGGAGTTCGAATGTAAATCCCATTTTATGCGAGCTGCGACATGAATAGGCCCGACTACTTCGACCCGACCGAAGCAGAGGTGGGAGAAAGGGAAGGATTAGCATGAACTCAAGAAAAAGATGAAGATCTTGATGTTCACATGTGTCGACGTTGACTCCTCCGTGGCATTGTATTGAATGTATTCTCTCCGCCTTCGAGGGTACGTGATCGTGATCGTGAACGATTCTTACGGCGGCGTGTGGGCTATAAATAATAAAACTGTGCATGATGCATCTAAATAAATATCAGAAAGCTATGAAATGAGTCAAACCTCCTCATCTCCTGAGTGATGGTGCTGCCCTACTGATCTGTCATGTTCGCCGTCTTCATCGTCAATTTCTTCAATTCCTTCCACTTGAATACGTTTCCGAGGTTCGATCGACCGTTCTCGATTAACATCACCAGCACTGTATGATCTTAAAAACTTTCTTTTGAAACTCTACCATAGCGACATAAGAGAAAAAAAAANAAAAAAAAAGCTTACCTCTGCAACTGATTTACTAGTTGGGCCTGACCACGCAGAGCTGCTTCAGCAACAATGTCGCGAGCGCATAACAGGCTGCGACTGCCCAACCGTACAAGCTAAAGTTATAAAATGAGCTCTTTGAAGTTCGTCACTTCGTATAAGCCACAATCCGGGTTTCCACTACTATTCTTCCATTTAATGGAAGTTATCTTATGAAACTGATCCAGTATGGGTTGACTATTCCCAAACATCTAGAAGACAATAGGAGGGTAAACTAGTCGTTCATCAGGTACTTCATTGCACTGTACTCTTTTCGCTTGCCCAGTAAGGATCAATTAGGGGATATTTATATGATTTATTTGAAAAAGAAGATCTGGTGGGAGCTTTGATTTGAACTAAGCACTTTTCGGAAACATGGCGAGCAGGCCTCCAACTAATTGAACTCGTAGCACATCCCCCTTTTCTACCAATGTTCCCCAGCCCAGGAACGGCAACCGATAAATTGAACACACACAACTCTACGCTATCGTGGCCTCGCGACCACATGCTTGTGCAGTCACGTGTGGTCAATTAATTAATGACCTTTCCATTCCTATGCGGGAAGTGGGAGCATCACATGATTTGAGGTCTTCGGGAGAAAGACTGAGGCCTTATATGAACCCGATAAATGAAAAGTGGCCAGCAACTCATAATTAAGTCACTTACTTGGTTATAACTTTCGGATTTTGCTTGCTCCAACAACGCATCGATATCCTGCTCATGCTTGGAGAGCGTAGGATGAATCCACTAAAATGAGAAAAAATAGTTTGCGAATGAATTCACCACTGTTTACACATGCCGAATCGAAAATAAATCGATACCAACGAAATAAAGGAATGCAAAACAGATGGGAGTCCCCAGATGATTTGGAAATTTGAATTCAATTCTTCTTGTAGGTTATCGAAAGAGTAAAAGTAGTATGTACATAATGCCGACCAATTTTTGGAATAGAATTTGAAGCGTAGTCAAAAATCCTCTAGTTCCTAAACCTCAGTTACCTCAAAATTCTTTTGATAAGTAAAACATCGGAACCGTGTTTTGGAGTTCTATTGAGTTGAACGCTTACATTAATCAATTTCGGAATTCGTCAACAGAAAGAAAATGTTTGGTGATGACTTCCAAAACGCGAAGTTTAAAGGCGAACAAAAGAAAAAACCTTTCGAAATCAAAGTAAATTTATGGCAGCTAAAATGAAGTTTCGTTTTGAAAAAAATAAAGTCCCGCTATGTCACCGCCAGTGGGCTGGCGTGATGAGCAAAGGCCAGTGAGCAGAACACTTTCGAAACTGACTGGCCGTATTGATCATTTTGAAGTGGCATTTCGAAAGGGAACCTTTTGCACTTACTCGAAAAAATTCACAAAACGTACGAACAGGAGTTATTTCCATGAGAAATTTCACTATTTCTATGAGAAATTTCGCTGTCATTACTATGACTTCAAATCTGCTACTCTTCATATTGCTGCAAGCTCTTTTATGTACCGTTCTGAAGCTCCATGTTTTATTGGGGATGAATGTCTACAATTAAACAAAAAAAAAACTTCAACAAATGGAGTTAAATGAACCTTTCGATATAAAATGGATGCGCCCTTCGTCCATGGACTCAGCAACCATAAGACGAAAACGATCTTGAGTTGATAATAAAATGGAAACCAAAATGAGATGAAAATATCGGCTAGCGCTTCTATCAAAGTGTATATTGCAAAAACAATCCAGTACATCATCCATTTAACGTATTCTCTGACATCCTTCGTTCGAATGGCCTGTAAAAGGTTATTATCAGTCTCATATACGATAAAAGATTCGGACATGAAAGTTATGAACCTAATGAAATCACTCTTATCACTTTTTCTGATCCAAAGCCTTTTGGATGAAAAGGCAGTGAAGAGCGAAAACTAGTAGAAAACAACTTCTTCCTCAATCTATGGCCTTCTCAATACATTATAGCANCAACCATGAAACCTAGTGATTCCAAAGAAAAAAGATCGGGTAATAAATAGCTGGTTTATTGGGCGATAGATTCAATGTCTTCACTTCTGAATCAACACAAATTTAATTTCGTAAAGATGCTTCCTTCGATGTTAGAAATGGCGGGAAAACATGGAAAACTGACCTTGTAACTCCTGTAAGCAGGATATAATGTGCCTGCTGTCAATGTTATCGCCCGGGACAGTACTACCGACATGCTGATGGAACCGTAGAACTGCTATTCAGAACCCGGGCCGTGAGCCACTTCGAACCTGAAAGACCAATTTTATTAAGTATCAACCCTTAACTGAATTAATAAGACGCAACGACTACGAGGCAAAAGAGAATACGAACCTGAAGCGAGCTAATAGTTATGAAGAAAGAAGAAGAAATCAAGTCTTATTCCTAATAGTGAATAGCGATATGTTCATAGTTAGGCTCTCTTGAAGTTCTGTGACAAAGCTAAATTTCTCTTTTGGTCAGACTTCCTTCTCACACCTTCCTACAAATTTAAGAGCTGAAAAATTACCGCTTTTGTCTCCAAACATCATATTAACATGCTTTTTTTGTTAGAAGAAAATTCTCACCACTCAGTTTTCTCTTTAACGCCAAGACTAAACAAACACAAAATGAAACACTTCAACTCTTGGAGGAGGTAATCCCAACCCGTGGAAGATTTTTGCCTACAAAGAATTGAAAAGAAAAGCTTGTTTACAGAAGCTCTCAGAGAGCACACACATCAAACAAGTCAGAAACCTCGAAAATTCACTACCGTTCTCCTCCAACTTTTATTTTGAGCACTTTTCACGCTACTGGGTGAAACAAAGCAAGAATGAGTTGAGTATGTCGATGATCATAACATGATTACTTTTGATATGCTCCACAGCCTATCGCACAGCCTTAGCGAGTGAATACATACCCGACCATATATAATTCGTGTTATAAGACTACCACGCCATAAAATCACACTTGCTAGTTAACTCTTATGGTATAAGGACGAATGGCAGTTTCTATATGGCATTATAAATCTTGAAATATTGAGAAAACCAGGAAAGGCATATTAAAACACCACTAGGTTGCCGGGACAACCGCTTACAAGAAGGCATGCTTGATAAAATGCTTCATTCAGAAGCTGTGCTGAATCCCAATTACATACATATCAAGGGTTACGTCAAATGATGTGTTTTGTTACGAAACTCTGCTGGCACCTGAACAAACATTGTCGCCAACAAAGGCACACGTATTGGAACTGTTTTCGTCATATCTGAAACAAAGCTGTACTTTACATGGCTAAAATCATTTAGGTCGAATTTATAGGATTGGTCTTTTGAGCTTATTTGGTTAAAACTATTGGTGTTGAAAATAGAGAAATAGTTTTTGCTATCTTTTAGATGAAGACATGCTCTATTCAACTAGGGCTATTCAAATTGAACACATAGTAAAGTTATGCTTCAAATACCTAAAAGTATAATACTTAATTGAATAACAGGACCCTTTTCGCCATTTATGAAACAAATTATGCTTTACAGGAGTAAGACTTTATGTCTTTATATTAAGCTTATGGGGAATGTTTTTTACAAGTTTTCATAGTTGAAATGATTAATATCGAACGTATAGGATCTGTTTTTGGTTTATCTGACACTAAGCTATGCTTCATAAAACGGAGTTTACTTGTGTCATACATCTGGAAAATTTTTTTTTTCGAGCTTCGTTAGAACTGACGGCATTTGGATTGAACATATAAGATATGCTTTTGCTATTTCTGAAAAGGCGCTATGTTTTCAAAAACAGAATTGTTGACTCATAGTAAACAGAAAATAGAAACAAATTAACTTTAGCAATTAAGTGGATGGCAGAGAACAGGGAGAAAAGCCGAGAACAACTTCAGCATTGGGTCTGAAACCGAGTACCCTTCCGGTAAGAAAAACATTAGTTAAATCAAGAACCGGACTCATAAAATTACGTTCATAACTGAGATAAAATCGAGTTACCGATCAAGATGTTGTACCACTCCCTAAATTTGCCAGGACGTTCCGATGCGGTATCCTTGTTTTCACAACAAATTTACCCCGTTGTTTGCTTGTTTTGATGGTAAAACAACTTTTCAAAGCTTAACAACACATAAATTCTTGGTAATAAAAAATTGGTCTTTTAACAGAGTTAAAAGACCAATTTTTTGGGCAGGATGACTTTGATTACTCCCATGCCCTAATTTAATTATTGTATTATTTAGAACCCGACACCTCATTTTACAAAATTTCGCTGTAAACTTAAAAGAGCTGTTGAATAAAGTCAGTTTCTATCAAGAAATGAATAGCCTAAAACGAAAACCTGCTTGAATT